>BQNB010054342.1:1118-39587 GCA_026074375.1 Tanacetum coccineum
ACAATGACGACTTTGGTCCTTTTGGTTCCATCTTGTTTCATTCGTGTTTTGTCTTATCAACTCAAATATAATTCCCAACACCTTGGTTAATGCTGCTGTCCCAAACACCCCTTTAAATACTTAAAACCAGTTTTAGCTTAAAACGGACTTGGAAATTTTATAAGAACTCAAAACAGATTAGTCATAAGGATAAATAAGAACAAGTAAGCAATTAAAGCACAGAAATAAGCAATAGAAATAAGTAAATAAGAATAAGCAGTTTAAAGGCTAAATGAAACCGTTTTTATGAAAACACATTCAAATGACTTGTAAGCTAGTAAAATAATCTAGAAAGCATAAATAAGAACCAATAAGCATTAAAATAGCAGTAAAAAGCATGAAATAAGCAGTTCAATAAGCTAACTGTGTTTAAGCAAAAAATGAAAACAAGAAACTTACAAATTCATTTGCACAAACAAGGGTATAAAATTCTCTTAAGAGCTATTCTACCAAAGCTCTAGTTGTCAAAGACAAGCTAGTAGTGTTCCATAAGACCATTCCTTTTTCTGGCATTATCTTCCATAAAAACAAGTTGTGGTTTTTTGGGTGATTTCGTTAAAGACAGTGACTAAGTTGTCTTAAAAAACAGAATTAAAAGAGCTTATAAAAAACATGTTTAGAGAACTGTGAGAACACAAATTATGCTTTAAAGGTGATTAAGCTACAAAACATAATTTGCAAAAAAGGTTGAATAATATTGAGAACACAAATTATGCATTAAAGGTATTAAGCACAAAACAGAATTTGCAAAAAAAGCTTGAATTTCATTAAGAATTTAAAAAGTACACTACTCCTAAATTAAACCTAAAACTATACTAGATAAGATACAATGAAAAAAAATGAATCCTATTTATAAAAAACTAAGGTGCAGGGGTCTTGAATTTGTGCTTGTTGTGTGAGAGGAAACCAAAAGCTTCAATCCTGGCCATCCATCTTTCTTTGGTTCCAAGCTCTGAATATGAACCCTTGATTTAGTCTGTCCAATTAGCCTTTATAGGATTGCCATCGTGGCAATCTTCTTTCGTCAGGTTGTGAGAGGTGGGGTTTTGTCTGGTTGGGCATCACGTGAAGGAGAGTGATGGGTTTTTGGGGTAGAGGGATGAATAGTGACAGGGTAGGATAGGGATGGGGGAATAGTGATAGCGGGAAAAGGTTTTAGGTTTTGGGGTACTGTTCGTTTGTTTTTAACGAGGGTTAGGGGAAAAAGGATTAAGGGTGCAAAGGTTTATGCATTGTAGGGGCTAACTTTGTTAGTCCTTAAGGGACTAACGGTGTAAAAGGGGGGAAGGGTGTTATGGTTAAGTGGTTAAGTGGGTTAAGGGTGTAAGGTTTGGGCTTTTGTTTGGGCCGGGAAATGGATACAAAGGATTTTGGACTTTTAAGGCTTATAACACTTATAAGTGTTATAAATCAAGGCTTAATGGGCTGACCCGGCCCATTAAATGGGTACGGGTTGGCCCATTTGAGATTTCTTCAAGTTTAGCTTCGTCTTTGACTTTGACTTCTCAACTTTGACTTTTGACTTTGACTTTATCACGCTCTTTCCATTTCATGCTCGGTTTTGTCCGTTTTGGCTTGATTTTGTGTCCTTTAGTGAATATCCGTTACCTGCACAATCATAAATCACAAAACACACAAATACAATGTATTTTTGGTATATTTTGGTCATTTAGGCACGTTTTTATAGGTAAAAGGTATGTGTAATTAAGCACATACCAAAATCACCCGTACTAAGATATTGTCGTGTCCTCACGCAGTGCTATAAGTAAACACTTAGAAAACCAAGAATCTCATTCCCCCTCGACTAATTACCTCGAAAAGTAGCTAAGTGTTCATCAAGGGGAATTAACGAATTAATAGCTTTGAAAAGCCTCATTTTGACCATTTTTAAATATTTACACTTATTCCCACACATTTTTATATTTTTCTTTTTTCTTATTCTTTGCAACTAACGAACGTGATTGGACTTTCATTATTTTCATAGCCTTTATGGTCACGAAATAAGATGCATTTCAATCCTAAAATGCCCAAAACAGATAAATTCATCGTCCCCGACTTTTCACTTGTCCCTAAAAAACGAAATCACCTTTAAATATGAGATAAGATGCTAACACTACTCATACTTGTAACTTGTGAAACTTTTCACTCCCGACAATTATTATATAATAGGTGAATGTGCTAATTACGAATTTCAACCATGGATCAACCTTTTTTTAAGAAAGTTCACGTTCCACCCAAGGATAATGAGTTTGAAGGCGAGATCATCTCATGTAGCGACTTTCGTCTCGGCACATCCCAACCTTGCGGCTAAGTGACCAGGCTTTTGACACCTCATAAAGACTAGTATCGAGACTCACAGACCTTCGGTTTCAAAACCCCTTAGGCTTCCGTTATATCCCCCAACCCACAATCCCTACCATATTAAAACGAAATAGTCTTAGTTCAAAAGCATATTTAAATTTAAGGAAAAAGATATTTTCCCTATATTTATTAAATCACTCATATTGCACTTATCATTAATACAAACGAAGGAGATCCTCGACCTTTTTGAAGGCTGCAACATCGGTTGTGAGCCGCAAGATGCAGCAAACTTTTATCAGTCTCGGATTATTATTACTATGTGCCTTATTTAAAAGGCTGCAACATCGGTTGTGAGCCGGCAAGATGCAAGAAACTTTTATCACCCCAAGTTTTATTTTTTTTTATTACCTCATATTATTTTTTTATTTTTTACTCTTTATTATTACCACGTTTATATAGAGAAAAATTTCCTTTTAAAAAATTTAAGTATAAATTTGAACTGAGACTAAATAAATTAATGTTGTCGACTACATTAATAAAGTTTCAAAAATTGTTGCTTTAAGTTTAATTTTCGAAAATAGCACTTATTATTAGTTAGGTTAGGAGCTTATGGGAGAAAAAGCCACAAATTACACTTATGAGCTCTTAAGATTTCCAACTAATCCTTGCTTAGCATCTAACTCATAATTAACTCTATCATTTTTCATTTATAAAGGTTAAGGGACAAAGCTAAGAGCTCAACATGCTCGATCGAGTCAAAATTTATTCTTATTCTACCCAGCAGGAAAGTCAAACATTGTGACAAAACACTTATTTTATTTTTGGAATTTTTTAAATTTTTGCACAAAATCACAATATTTTTTAAAATTTTGGTGGTAAAAAAGGGATTACGTGAAAACAACGGCTGCAAGCACAATCAAATCGATAGATCCCCCCATACTAGAACTGAACATTGTCCTCAATGTTTTAAGAAGGGTCTCTATGTAAATCTAAAGATGTTTATTAAGTATGCGCAAAGATAAACGTTAGTCGATAAGATTGGATATTGGATTCCCATTATGATGCTGAGGATTGAAGCTCGAGTGAACGAAGGACAAAACCACGAGCACGAGAGGCTTCAAAATCTGAGCAATCCTGGACATACAACACAAAACACGAAACACGAGAAAGGAAGAGGCGAGCCTCCTCACAACACACTTATTCATTACTACTATTATAAATATATTAGGATAAGCATGGGTTGCCACCCACGAAGCACTTGTTTAAGGTCACTAAGCTTGACCCGATCCCCCATACTTGAGCTGGTCAAGGGGGATAGAAATGGAGAAACAGAACATCCAAGATAGGAATGTCCCCTCCATAAATTATCATCGGGCTTTCACAGATGAGCTGAAAAGCTTTTAAAGCCCCGATGAGATAAAAGATGAGGAGATTTCACCTCATTAGAAGCAAGAATTACCAGGATGAAAAATGTTGGCCTCATTGATGGATGAAATGGGTAAGCAAAGTGTCAAACACTGGAGAAAGAAAGGAGGATCATGGCTATGATATGATGATAGATATAATTCATTTCAAGGTGATAGATATCTCTTGGTTTATACCTTTAAAATGAATATCCCCTGAATCGAAATTTGTTTCTAGTTCCGGAAGGAAAAGAAACTACAAGGTCGGATCTGAGGGAATCACTAGAAAGAGTGAAATCCGAATCCAGATGAAGGGTGGGTTTGGTGTGGGTTAAAAAACATCTAGGCCCCATGAACTCTTCGGTTCAAATAGTGGTTGGATTATCAAAAATATCCTCCACCACATCCATAGTGAAATCCCCCGAATCGGGTTCACTATCACAAAAGAATGCTTCATAATCTGGAAGAGATTAATCAGTATAAGAAGTGGGATTGCCACTACTTTTCTCTTCCAAATTAAAGCAGAAAGTCTCGGACTCGGGTAAAGAATTATAAAAAATGTTAGTCTCCTCAGGAAAGAGTTAGGAGAATGTGTAGGGTGATTGGTCATAAAATCAGATGATGGAGACGATTGTCTTTTAATGCTTAGATTTTAGCAAATAAGAAGATCGATATTCAACAATTTCTCATGAAGAATATCGTCCTTGATTGAGAAGATAGATATTTAATAATTTCTCACGAAGTATATCGTCCTTCACCTCTTCTAAGCTGACGAGCTCAGAATCGGGAGGTGATGCCTCAACGTAATCGATGTCCTCAAAAGAATCGTCATCACTCGAAGTACAATCATCGTTAAAATCGGAGAAAATCTCAAAGTGATCGTTTAAAACATCAAGAGGAGGAGAATTATCACAAAAAGGCACATCACACATGCTGTCGGAAATACCCTCGGACTCACTTGGGATCGGGACAAGGTCCTCAACACTAGACTCTTCCTTTTCAGGAATAGTGCTAAGATGCTCGTCCCCCATACTTAGAGAGTTATCGGGTTCCACAGTCGGTAAGACGGGTGTGATTGCAATAGTATACTCCTCGTCATCATCATCATCATCATCATTGTTGCAGAAGGCAGGACGATTCCAGTTTGGAGTATTAATAAAATCTGCCAGCTCCTCACTTATAATTTGCACATCTTTAAGAAGTTTACGAAGCAATTCTTGTATATCCTCTGGTTGATGTTGCTTTTCTTTACAAGCATGCTTAATTTCAAAAAATTTCTCCCAAGCTAGCAATAAAACCTTTGGCGTTTCTCTAAAAGATATACGATTAAACTTCTTTAAAAAGGTTTGTATAGATTCCATTAGGTTTTCTCTAGCTTGCAACATTTCCACACTCGTTTCTTGAGGAGGATGATGAATGACGGGATACTGCGGGGGTTGAAATTGGTCAAAACCGGAAGAATTAGAATTATCAAAATTTTGGTTCATCGGTTGACACTGAAAAGTCTCATGAGGACCCCCGCAATTTTCACAACAAGGTTCATAGAAGATCACTTGTTGACATTGAAAAGTCTCATGCGGGCCCCCACAGCGGGTACAATAAATATATTGTTGTTGAAAACTTTGAAAATTTTATGGGAAATTAAAGTCTTGATTGTAACACGGTTCCGGATTATAGATAAACGGAACTTGAGGTGGACAATCGTGACCATAATGAGCATCGTTCCCACAAAACTCATAAGAATACGTTGGGGGGTTGTAGAGGTGTTTAGGAGAATCATCCACAAAATTAAGATTGGAATTATAAGTGAATGATTTTTCATCTCCAGAATATCATGTCGGATGAAAAGTTGGCAAAGTTTATAGGAACTCATCAACGTTTTGATTGTAGCATGGTTTCGGATTAGAGATAATCAGAACTTTCGGTGGACAATTATAGCCATAATGAGCACCGTTCCCACAAGACTCACAAGTACATCGTTGACAAAAGATACCGTCTAACGAATCACCACACCCGTAACAACAATGGTGGTCAATATGTGGAGGACTTTGTGAAGAATTTTTACCGGGGTCCTGATTGAAGACGAATGGCTCTTGAGGTGCATTAACAACGTTAGTATTGTCATTGGATGACTCGGAAGTGTTTAGAAAGTCTTGGAAAATTTCATTTTCATCACAAATTGTAAACCAAACTTCCTCCAATTTCTTTCGTAATAGAGCACATTGTCGACAATATAGACCATCAACCGGGTTTCCACACTTGGGACAATTATGAGGGGGTCGTTGAGACGAGTCGGGTGTTTTATTAGGATCACGAACAAACTTGTCTACGAAACCCCCTTTAGAACAACCACATGATTTATTGTACAAAGCTCCACAAGACGAACATTCTTTAAATCCATACATGATGATAGAATTAAAGAGGGATAAAGAATTAAACAAAATGGGGTTAAGAAGAATATTTTTGGATTTTTATGATAAGAAAAAGAAATAATAAAAATAAGAGAGAAAAAAATATTTTTGGTAACCGAAAGTCAAAAGTGCACGGTAGCTTTCTAGAAAACGCACAAAGAAGCGGAGGAGCGGGTAAGCGCGAAGCGTTTTAAAAACCTTCTCCTTTCGGGTCGAAGTTCGTAGGATCGACCCTCCTTATACCTCTCTTATAGTTTATTAACTAAAGATGAGCCGAAACAACAATTAACAAACGGTTATTTTTTTTAAATTTAAAATAAAAATAGAAGTGTAAAATATTTTTGTATTTTTATGTTTATATAATAGAAGAAAATATTCACAAACGGAAATTGATAACTTCACGAGGAAGGGTCTTCAAGGCACAACAAACTTTAACTCGATAATCATCTCACGACCTCCCCGGCAGCGGCGCCAAAAATTGATCTCAAGATTTCTTACTATATATATAATAAAAATATCTATTATACTAAAAGATTCAGCCCCTTAATTTAATGGGGTTGTATCTTTAAATGCTCTCAACTCGTCGACTTCCTTCCTGCAGTGTAATTCAGAGACTCGTCATTGTTGAACCTTCAATGAAAATCTATTATCCAAGTGATTTAACATTCAATTCTATATGTTATAACATTCAATTCTATATGTTATATGTAAAGACTCACCTATGAAAAGTTCATGCCGTTATAACCTCACAACCCCACAGAAAACCAAAAGTCTCCCAAATCCCAAAGATTTAATGTTCAGTGTTAATGATATGGTTGTTTAATTGGTCACCACCACTGCTACAAATAACTCCGGCCACAAGTAAGATGGGCGAGCATATTCAATCACCACCACTATCTAACAAGATCACAACAGGTAAAAATTAAAAGATAGTATTGTTAAGCTCTAATTTATTGATTTTCAGGTTGTGTGAAAAAACAACTGGCTTCGCGTTTTTCAGGTTGTGAGACAAGATGGAGAAGAAGAATAACATGTGTAATTAGTTTTAGTATTAATTTGGAATATTGAATTAGGCTTTTTTTGTTTATCTACATTTGGACCAAAATAATTTTTTAGGGGTTTTGTTGATTCATGATTATGTGTTTTTAATTGTTTAGGTATCAGCAGGGAGCTTACATGAGAAGGTAGCTTAATTGTTTAGGTATGAAAAGGGCGCTTACATGATGTGATTAATTTGTTTTTGTAAATTGAGGTATTTGTGATTCTGACCGAATTGAGATCAGGTTTATACAATGTAGCCCTACTTTTCTCATAATGTATGCATTATTTATGTGATCCTTTTGAATTATATATGTAATGGTATTTTATGATGAATAATATTTATGAGGGTAAAACGTGCGTACTGCTACACTATGGAATAATACAAGTCCTCCTGGGACAGGAATAGCTGGTTATATTTCCCAACAGACATGCGCGTAACAACTAAAGCACATACTCGGTCACATCAACAACCAGCTTAATCACGAATCACGTAAGATAATTTATAACATTACACAGGATTTATGTGATACTAACATTGCTCTTATACCAATATTTATCGATAATACATTAAGACTCATACTCACTGGCGCAAGTGATGCAAATATTCGTCAAACATAACCTATTTCCAATTGAATTTTTATGAATCTTAACCTCCCATAGTATAAAACCTAAGTGATGTATACAGGGCGTTCTAGCGAAAAGCGCAGTTATATCCATAATTGGGATCTACGTGGAGGAAGATCACTCAAGTCCGCTTTTAAAGACATTAGTGAGTGTCATATTTCTACTAACGGAGTAATATACTAATATGAATTATCTAATTAAAAAATCATTCTCTATAAGTTATTGATTTTCACTCTATAATACCTTGTAACTAAGCAAAGTCTAGTAATCTGGTATTATGCTATTAAACAATATAATTTTACCTAGAATAAACAGAACCCAAATTTACGCGGGTAAACAATTATAGGAAAATGAGTTGCAAATATATTTTTAAGTATTACATGTGTTTTGTATGTGGCAGGTACGGATAATAAATATAATTGACAAACAATGTGAAGTGACTAAGCGGCTCAAACACCGAGCACAGGATGAAAAAGAGCGACGAGATAACGAGACCCAAGCGTGCTTTCGGATTTTATGGGTCAGCCCATAAAACACATTTAATATGGTGCCACGTCCAAGACCAATCTATTCTAAAGGCCAGGCCAGCCCAATCTATTAAAGCCCAACAACTATTAATTAAGCTGGCCCATTTTAACAATGATGTTAAAGTAAAGTTGCAAAATATTATATGACGGCACATGAGGGGGAAATAAAAGAAATAATATGCATGTGACATCCCACTAACAAATGGATGGGCAAATGAAGATCTGACACGTGGCGTTTTCTACTAACTCTTGTTTTATATCTCAAGCAAATGAATACAAGTGAAATTGTTTTGTGAAGCTACAGCTCACGTGCCCAAGAAATAAAAGAATGGAGGTCACGTGTAGGCGCACTACCATTTGGGAAAACAAATAGGAGAAGAGTACGTGGGCTATGCAAGTTGTTATACCTCACTCACAAAATTCAAATTGCCAAAAAATGATCCAACGACCAGTAATGATGTGCGTTTGGTTTAAGCAAGAAAAAAAACCACGTGGCGCCCTCTATATGGTTGGATCAAATGTTAGCGGATGGTTATCCATGTGAGGTCAAAAGATAGCCAATGATTGGCTGATTATTACAAAATGATGGGAACGAATTTACCATTTTAGTCCCTCTATCATCCTTTATAAGCAACCCACTCCCCCTCATTTGAGGAGTTAGTTTTTCTTTTGTTTTTTTTAGTTTAGTTTAGATATTTTTAGCTTATTTCTTTTTTGTAATTGCTTATTGTACGCATCTCTTGTCTCAAGCTTATTAATATGATGTAATAAAACTTGTTTGATGCTTATTGAAGATCTTGTTTTGCCTTTTGTTTGACTAATCGTTCGATAATCTTTGTTTCGTGAGAGCTTATTCTATAAGCTGAAATTTCTGCTTATTTACTCATCTTGTTATTTTCAAAAGCTATTAAATTTTTTATTAAATGACTCCTATAAGCCTTTTAAGCTCATTCGAATCATTTTCTAAAAGTTTTATTCACTTTTTGAAATAATAAGCTCTAATAAGCTCGAGTTTAGCTTATTGTTGTGCTTGTTTTGTTTTTGTTTGTTAGAAGCTCTTATTTTCTGAATTAATAAATTTCTAAATAGCTCATTCGATTTCACTTGAGCTTATATCGTGTAGTTCGAATTTTCGTTAGCTTTTTGCTTATTCGTGTTGAGATTTAAATAGTTTAGGTGTTTTTTACTTATTTAATGTCCTTGTTGCTGCTTTCAAAGTGCTTATTTAGTATTCAGTTAGCTTATTTAGTGCAAAATTTTGCGTTTACAGTTATAATTAGTTTAGATTTCTGGTTTTAAAGTGCATAAATGCTTATTTTCTTTTTGCTTATTGATTTTGTACTTAGAGTAGCTGTTTGTAGCTTATTTATTATTGATCCATTGCTGGGTTTTAGCTTATTCGAAATTAGGATTAAGCAAATTGTTAAACTGATACCTCATCTCCCTTGCGTTAAGATTGTAGAAATTGAATTGGAAATTGTTTGATAATGGGCTATGCTTGGTTTGTTTAAAAATCTGCTGGGCCACGGTTTGGTAATTAGGTTGTGGTTAGTAGAACTTTTGGTTTGCACCTTATTTGAGAAATTAGACTAGTTAACTAAGCTTGCGTGTTAATTGGGCTTAGGAGTAGCAGAATTTTCAATTAGCCAAATATATAAACTGTTGTATAACATTTGTTTGATTTGTTATGTCTTGATTATTGGGTTGGGGTCAACTATTGAGGCGCGGAGTTATGGGTTTATTTGCTTGATAGGAATTTAATTATTTTCTTTCAGCTAAATATATCGGGGTGGTATTCGTTTAATTGTGGGTCTCCAATTCGGTTCCATTTTCTTTCCTCTTTCAATTAATTAGTGTAGTTTTTATTTTATCATTTTATAATATTGTTTTGATATTTGCCATGCTTAGTGTAGATTTATTTATTTTTAATGTTATGTTTAAATTCATTATGAGTAGTGAGTAGATTTATTAGTGCTTGATTTGGAATTTAGGTGCGGGTTTAAAAAGATTTAAAAAAAATATTTAGTCATAAGTATTGTCTTTTCGATTTACATTCCGTCATTTATTTTTAATGCAAATTTAATTTCTTGTCATTTATTTTTAAGCATTTCATTTTACTTGTCATTTTAATTCGTTATATCCTAAGCCGACTTAATGAAATTTTCACGTCACTTAGCTAGCTTTTTAGTTTTTAAATCATTTTTAGTATAATCTTGTAAGTTTTAAGTAATAGTTTAATTTTTAGTATAAAAAATAGTTTAAATCATAAAGTTTTAGCTTTTCTCTTTATTATGCTTTTCCTTTTAAGTAGATTTAGAAAAACAAACCCAAAAAACTTTTATGCTATTCAAGCTCGATTTATCAACGTAAACGTAGATTACCAATTGATTTCTAGCCGAGGAAACGACCCGGAAGGTTTTTGAAATTGCTTTGGTTAAAAGTGAATTTCTTGAAACCCGACTCTCTTTTCTTTGCCTTCCACCAACTCTGTTCTAAAGTCTTCAAATGTATTTACCCTTTTGAATGCCTTGTCAAACATCTCTTGGATATAATCAAACTCTTTCAACTTCAAATCTTTGAGCTTGTATCCTTCCATGTTCTTTAGGTAAGTACACATTATCTTTCTCTGTTGAGCTTTTGTTGATGATTTGTTTCTTTTATATTCTGCTCTTTTAGCTGCAAAATGCTTTCTTCTTTTCTCTAAGAGTTGTTGAAATAATGTAGCCTTTTCTTCAATAGACAACTCTTCTTATTTTTGTTCTTGCATTCTTTCAGCCAATTGATGATCAGCATTAATCTTTGCCTGTATATCATCCCATGTTTCAATCAAGGCAAAATTGGCTTCTTCTTCTTTTTAAGCTTTCTCTCTTGCATGTCTTTCTTCATCATCAAATTCATCTTGTAAATTTAAAGCATTTTCTTCATCAAGCCTGATTAGATCTTTCTTGTTCATAGGCTTCACAAGTTCTATCAATATCCCTTTCCCTTTATATTGTGATTGTTGTGAAGATAGTTGTGAATGTCACACCCCCAAACGGGGCCCGAACGGAATACGTGTCCGAGGGCGTGATGTCATAACAATCCGACCATAAAGCAATAAAGAACGACCACTAATCATGGACGTTTGAAAAAGTTGTACTCGTTGCATAAGAAAATATTAATTAAGTTTTACAAACGGTCATAAGAGAGTTAAATGTAGCGGAAGCATAACAAAGTTTTGATAACGACAACGAGTAAATAATAGATAAGTCTTGAAATTGGCGAAGTCACATAGCACATAGACTCCACATAGCATCAAGAATCAATCCAAGCTAAGCACCTGAGAAAACATGTTTAAAACGTCAACATAATGTTGGTGAATTCATAGGTTTAAGTTAATACAAGAGTGGACCACAAGATTTCAAAACGTATGCGACTACTATAACAGATACAATATCACATAAAAAGTATTTACTGTTGCACTAAGCTCATGACACTGAAGCTAATAATTAACAGGGCATGTTACATCCTGTCACATAGTATTCCTGCCCTTAACCGGTGTCCCAAACCAAAGACCACCATAATGCACAATCGACATGACATATATCCGTTTGTTCTTCGTTAAGTGGAACCAAAGCGGATAGGGATAATTAGTCCCAATAGATCTATTTACTCACTCGCGCTCCCTCAACCGGTCCTCCGGTCGAGAAACTAACAGTTCATGATAATTTGGGCAGTAGTAGGTTTGTAAGCAACTTAGGCAACACATAAACATGTAAAACTCGCATAAAGAACTTGTGTCCAATTTAAAAGCAAACAATGTTTCTCACCCCATGGTATAAAGCATTTGTAAATCAGTAAAAATGTGGGGCTATGAACTCACCTTAGCAAGGATAGGCGATAACCACAACAAATGATGAAGATAAAAGGAGGTCTAGCCGCGACCTAGAGTAAATATGGGTATGACTTAGCATTCGTCAAAGAAACAAGTAAGGCATCCATGTTCATCATTTAAAGTATCCAAGTGTGTTTGCGTTTTAGTAATAAAAGACTTTGAAACTTTACCATGTCTTAGTTAAATCCCGACACTTGTAGAGAGTTACTATTTTTAGAAACTTTCCCTTTTAGGAAACTTTTTAGTTTCAAAACGTTAATAGCGTCCCCTATTTTCTTAAGTTTCCACATTTTACAAATCGCTTAAACAATTCTAAACCGTCTAATCCTTATGTTTAAATCGCCTAAATGTCCAACTCGTACCATTTTTAATAATCCTACTTTTTATTAAGGTCGTCATCTCAAATAACATTTCATGACATTTTTAGTTGTTCTAACTAATTACTTAACATTCCTATATGTTTCGCTTGCATTTAAAACATCCAAAATCGTCCGAAAGTGCCCGAAACCCCCTTTTACTATTCCAACCAGCAAGCATTAATTAGAGTGTTTCTTAAAAATCTATCTTTCCGATTTGTGGTAAAAATGTCTCTCGTTTTTGACTTTTAGGCTAAGCGGTTGCCAACGTTATAGTAAAATCTCATTCCGGACAACTTTCGTGTTTTATACTTAAGCCGATTCGGACCCGAAGGGCTCCGAATCGCCCGTTTTAGCTGCTGATCTGGTCATTAAATATTCCCATTTTCGCCGAAAATGTTTCGAGTTTCATTTGGCCATAACTTGGCCGTTTTATGTCCGATTTTAAAGTGTGGTATATGAAAAATTATCTATTCGAAATAAGCTCTTCAAAAACTACTTTTACGTCTAATGAAAACATTTTTAAGTCATTCAAAACCCCAAAACAAAGTCGGGACAGCAAGGTTGTTCTACCAAAATACGCCCAAAAATCAACCCAACTCGCATATTAGTGCCTAATCTAGCCCTAATATTTATTTACCAACAACCAACCAACAAAACTAAACCTTAATCCACCCTAATATCTATTGTTGCAACTCTCATCAACTCTCAATCTCGCCAAGAACATAATATAAAACATAAACATAAAGTGGTAACAATGTTTACTTCCATTTTATAAAAGATGACAAAATATTAACTTATTTCTTTTGTAAAAATTAACACAAACACATGGATCTTTTATGAACAACATAGATCTATAAAGAAAATAGATGAAACCAACAAAGATTCAAGGAACACTTACAAATCAAGAAGAGCAAGTAGCAAAAACACTAGATCTATACCCACAAACTATAGATCTATAAAAACCCCAAATAATCTTGAAAACCCTAACTTTATAATTCTTGAAATCTTTGAAAAATAACCAACCAACACTTGGATCTACCTTAGATAACCTTAGAAGTGAACTTAGAATACTTGGATCTTGCTAGAAATCAAAAGTTATGGATGTGTTTGTGTGGTGGTGTTGTGCCGTGAGCAAGGGAGAGGAGGAAGAGAGATGTGTGAAAATTTTGTGGCTAGTGAAATGTGTTATAACCTAAGTGTGAGAATGTGTTGGTATTTATAGGGTAATATTAGGTCAAGAGGGTCTTGTTTTGTAGCATCAAGTGCCCAACACACACCAAAGGTGTGTGCCTTTGTGGTTTCGGCCGAACCTAGGACCATGATGGTTCAATTTTTCTAGCCAAGGTTCATAAACTTAGCTTATATCTTGGTCTTGGTTCATGTGGAGTCAAAGTGTGTAAGTAACATGTGATGTGTAAGAGTCTTGCATGCATGCATGTTGCTAGGATACAAAAATGTCTCTTTCTTTCACTAGTATGGCAATATTTTCAAAATTTGAGTTAGTGGTTTAAGGATGATTTAATTTCAAGTACCAAGAGTGTTTTGGCTTGGCTTTAGACATCTTCATATGTATGGGAATGAGGGTGAACGAAATTTTTAAGCTTAGGGCATAAGATTATCGATAACTTGAGTTTACACGAAAAGATTTTGAGTTTCCGGGGTTCCGTTTGGTCAAAAACGCGAAAAACGCAATTTAAAGGATAAAACCCTAAAATTTATACCGGAAGTGATTAAAAATCACGAAACACTCAGGAAAGCTAAAATATCCTATATTAAGCCTAAATTAATTTATAATCGATGTCGGAGCGCGTCCGACGACGTTTTTCAGTTTTTACGCAGTCTAGTTCCCCGGTAAACTGTCAGATTTAAACGTCACGTATAAAATTTAAAGTATATGACCGGAATGGGTCGGAATACTAACCGGGAATTTACGGGGTGTGACAAATAACCTTAGGCTAAAGGGAGTGTTCACCACTCATTCACCATCTATATCAGCGTCATCTCAACAATCTCTCTCATCTCACTTCCCCTCACCCTCTCTCAACTTTCACCTGTTTTGGTTACCATTCACTCACTTTTCATTAAAATACTCATTTTATACAAAATATATCCTAATAAATACCTCACACATACTCACAAACTAAATAAAAAATATTAAAAACAAAAAGTATGCATGGTTGCCAAGTGATGACCATGTCACCTTTGGTTTCACTTATCTTGCTTACTCACCCGGGATGGTGTTTTAGGTCTCACTCGTGAGGTGAAGCCTCATCGGGTGAAAGTCACGTCCACTCCGATTAGTCTTATGTAGATTAAGATCTAAAACAGAACGTTAAAAATACAAAATAAATACACTAACATACCTGTAACGTTGCTTGAACAACTTCCAAAACAACTTGGATTAACATCAATTCTGTGACATACCGTATTTATTCGTATGATCAAAGAGTACCAATGTTTATTTATTATTAGTGTACAATATATATTATTTTATATTTGATTGTAGTACCAACCACCAAATAAAATTAAATACGTATAACGTAAGTAGTACGAAACAGTCATATCATGATCTCAATCTAACTTTTCTTGAGTAGGGTATACATCAAAATGTTCTATTTGGACCTTTTTTATTCTTCCATATCATGTTCGTTTTGACCAGCAAGTTATTTCAACCTATTCTAAAGTCATTTCTAAATATGCCATTAGAGATATAGCTTGAAAAATGTTTTTTGAGTGAAAAGGTTGGCCAGGCTCGATCTATCCAAATTTTGTGTCATGTGGAATTGTATAGAGAATGGATTGAGAAATGTTTATGCATCAAAGAAAATAGGTTAATAAAAGGTCAAAAATCTTGTGAATCAAGATAGACTAAAAATGGTTATTCATTCAAGATGCCATGAGATGATAGTCTTTACCTAAGGTTGCCATACATATATATAGTGAGTGATTGTTACAGGCGCCTCGCTGTGGGTTTTGAGCATAAAGTTTTTGTTGGTTTTGATCGGGTAATTAGCCGGTCTTAACGTTTAATTTAAGTTTCAAATATGTAAAGCTATAAGCCTATAAATTACCTTTAAATCTCATAAAACAACTTATATGTTATGTTTGATAGAGAATTGTGCAAATAACCTTCAAATCATAATCATTTAAGTTTCTTACGCCATGTGTTAAGAAGTTACGGAAAGAAATAAGATAAATTCTTTTTAAGAATCTAGCTACAAGCTGAGTGATATAAAAAACCTAGGCTATTGGCCGTGAGCTGAACCACGGACAATTAAAACAATCAAGTAGTAACATAGTTGTAATAAGAGTCAAGTTTGTAATCACGATATATACAACCACCAATTCTAACTATAGGTTTTAATTTTGATCAAGATCCAAATAAAAGTTTAAATTGGGTAAAAGGGTGTACATATGCATTGTTGTTTGCTTATATGTCTAGGGTTTCCATTTTAGGTATATTTTCCTTGCCCGACATATTTGGCAAAATAAATAATGCAGTCTTTACCTGCAAAGATAAATATTTCCATTTATAAGAAGACCCTCTCCTTATGCCTCCTTTTTTATCATGAAAACTCTCACTTTGACTGGTTCTATCTAATCAATGCTAATTTGTGTTTGTTGTTGTGTTTCATTTTGACACACACAAGGCGAGTGTGTGGGTGTGTTTAATTAAGATGGCTAGGAAGAAAATAGAGATTAAAAGGATTGATAATGCTATATCAAGGCACGTAACGTTTTCTAAGAGAAAGAAGGGGCTGTTCAAGAAAGCTGAAGAGCTTTCTGTACTTTGTGACGCTGATGTTGGTCTTATTATCTTCTCTTCCACAGGCAAAAGTTTTCAGTATTCTAACTCTTGGTAATCCTCAAACTTTAGGGTTTACTTTATCCATATCATTCAGATTTCAGTTTTATTGGCACAAGTTGAATTGATAGCATATGAACTAGTGATTACACACAATCTGTAAAAAAGGTGTAAGTAAAAATTATACATACGTTATGCATGTTCGTTTGGTTTTAATACTTGCATGTTGGTTTTGGTTTTAGCATGACCAAACAAAGAAAGGTTGCTATTTTCATAAAAAGTGTCCCCTCCAGTTTCTCCAAACAAAAAGGGCATTTGTAGTCTGCCAAAAGTGGCATGTACACGACAACCTACAACATAAAAAACACAAGGGAAATATAACAATGCACATCCATAACAACTTGTAATATATGCATAGATCAATAACTTTAGTGGTGTACACATCTATTTCTTAATCCAAAATCAGCTCACTTTTGATTTCAGAAATACTAACCAACTCAAAAAAAACATAGGCGAACTAGGTTTAGTTTAGTAATTATAAACAATTGGGCTAGTTTATCTATCCTAATCTACATTTTAATACTTTCTGCTCCTCCTCCCGGAGCCCAAGTATCATATACGCTCTCAAAATAAAGACTCATGAATACGTACTGTAGTTCAGATGTTAACTTGCAAAGCTTCGGACTGTAATATAATACTATAATATTTAAACAAAATCGTAATTTGTTGATGAAGACTCTGGTAGCAAGCGAATTGAATTCCTTTGATCTTCATTTTTGTTGCAATGGAAAACTTAGATCGGGTCATTTTTACAAAGCTTGATAACATGCACTAGCTTTTTTCCTTTTATCAAGTTCAAAACAAAGGATATTAAATACGAAAAAAAGTTTATTTTGTTGACAAAAGAATGTATGTACATTCTAAAAAAAAGTAAGAGTGTTAGAGATGGTTTTAAAAGATAGATCATATCAAAAAGATAGAATTTTAAACAATAAAAGAATTTTTTTTCTCTAAAATTAGGAAGCGGAGGCGGTTTGTTGAGTATTGTTTGGAATTTGAATACGAAGATGCTTACGCTGGTGGTGTCTAGCTAGTTAAATGATGATAGTTCGAAAATTGAGCAAACCAATGAGCACGTGTTTATGTTTTCTGGGGTGGGGGGAGTGGGGTGTTTTCGGGAGAGAAATAAATTAGAGGCTAGTGTTTGCCCAAAATTGAAGAGTGATCTGACTTGAGGAACAATAAATATATGTCTGTGAAGTTTCAATCATATGAACAAGGAATGCCAATATTTTACCTAGGAATACTTAGTTTGTTTATAATTGAATGTCATATTTTATCAAAAAAAAAAACTAGCAAAATGCTAGAATAAAGAGCAATAGACACATGATCAATTACATGTTATTCGAACAGGTGACTTAGGGGCTTGATTCATTATAACCAATTTAAACGAATATACCTACTAGCTTCTAATAGTGTTCCAGAGTTCTCTTTGGAAGGGCTTGTAATGCCAATAACTGATCCTTACATCTTTTCCCTAACGACAACTGATTCTTACATCTATTTTTTTTAAGCGCGGATATTATTAAAGCTAGCAAGACGCTAGAGATAAAAAAAAAAGCAGAGTTTATATTTTGGATATTTTAAGCATTTTGGTTCTAGTCATTAGTAGAATTATCTACTTACAAGATCTAATTTAGAAACCAGGGGAAGTAATTATGTATCTTGGTTATAGCATATATATCCAAGGGTGAATCCTTTGTCCTTTGCACCCTACTAATTTTCTTCCTTCTATTCATTTGTCTATTGATGTTAATTTCCAAGCATGGAAGAAATACTTGGGAGGTATAGCTTGCACAGGACAAATCTTGAGATATCATTTGGCTTGCAGGTGAGTTTGTTTTTTTATATCATTGTTTGTTTTTATTTTTACGTATCATTCTTTCTTATATGAGAGAGCTTGAAGTAGAATCAATAATCAACAAGATAAGGGAAGGACGGTTGAGATGGTTCGGACATGTTAGAAGAAGGCCATGGATTGCCCCATTCAGGAGGATGGAAGTTTTGGTAGTATACTAGGGGTGAGCAAAACGGACTGCGGACCGGACCGGACCGAGAAACCGGACCGGACCGAACCTATTTCGGTCCGGTCTTCGGTCCATCATTTTCTTTATTTTCGGTCCTCTACGAAAAAACCGACAATTATACCTTGTTGGACCGGACCGGACGGAAGACCGAACTGGACCGGACCGAACCGGACCATTTCGGTCCGGTCTTCAGTTCGTTGTTTTGACCAAAGTCGGTTTCGGTTGGTTTGGTCCGGTTTTCGGACCGTGAGCACCCTAAGTAGAAGGCTGAAGAAGAATAGGGACCAATTTTAGGTGAGGTGATTGGATCAAGTTTGACATGAGAAGCTTTCTCTTGACGAGGAAATGACCTCTGATGGGACGTGTGAGAGCTTAGAACTCGATTATGTTGGTTACAGCCTAGTTGGTTTCTTTTCGTGCTTAGGGCCTTTAGGTGCGGCATATAGGCTCTTTAGTTGCGTTCTTAGGTCTATATGGGTGTGACATACTAGGACCTTTAAGGTATCTTTTAGGCTATGTTTTGTACCTATTTGTATACTTTTTTCCCTTTGCTCTTAGGTGTATAACTCATTGCACTTTTGCGTCTTTGTCGCTTGCTTTTTTTCGGTTATGTTTTTTTCCACTTGTCTACTACGTTCTTGCTTTCTGGTTATTATATGCTTTGCTTCCCATGCTTAATTTACGTTTCTGTTGGTTACTATTTGCTATGCTTTGCATTTGCTTGTTGCGTTTCTACATTCATGTTATTTTATGTCTTGTTTGTTTGTGGGGAGTGCGTGTTTTTGTTTTTGCGGTTATTCGTTTTTGTTTTGAGCTAGGTTGGTGTCTAGGATCTTTAAGTGTGGTGTCTAGGGTCTTCAGGTGTCTTTAGGCACTATAGGTCTCCTGTGTTCTTTTTTTGCCTTTGCTCTTAGGTTTAGAACCCTTTGCTCCTTTGCCTTTTTGCGCCTTGCCTTTTTCAGTTATGCTTTTGGCCCTGTGCTTATATGCGTTTATGCTTTCTTGTTATTATATGCTATTGCTCTTCATGCTTATATATGTTTTTGTTTTCTTGTTTTTATATGCTATGCTTCCATATGTGTTGCGTTTCCTATTTTATGTTATAATATGGTATGTTTGTTTGCGTTACTCCTCTGCTCGTTCCTTTTATTTGATGCTATGCTTTCCATGCGTTATATGTGTATTTGCTTCTATGATTTTGTTTGCCTATTAGCCTTTATATGTTTTCATTGTGGTTCTATTCGTGCATCTGTTTTTGTTCACTCTTCCTCACATTCTTAGCACTTTCACCCTCACTTTTCACTTGCTGGAGGTCTTCTTGGAAGCAGTCTTCCTACTTTAGGGTTTTCCCTAAAGTAGGGGTATGATCTGTCTACACTATACCTCCCTCATACCTCGTTTCTTACGGGATTGGGTATTGTTGTTGTTGTTGTTGTTTCTTATATGTAAAACATATGATGGTTGTACGGTAAATAGTTCATGAGTCGAGTAAAAAAAAGCAGCCTGTTTAATTAAAATTGCAAGTTACAATTTACTTGCTAAGGTTTCCTTCCAAACTCTCAAATGTTAAGGAGCCTTAGTACATGATTATGCCGTTTTCACCAAAATTTGTTGCATACAAGGATCGTTTCATATGTTTTGAGCATAATTCGACTTTGCAATCTTGAATGAGTCTTAACCAACTGCAAAATGAAAATTTTGTTATTCATGCAGCAGGCGGTTGAAGACATCAACTGTGCTAACGTAAACAAAGAAGTTGCTGAAAAAACTCCTCAATTAAGGTACATTTTGGTCATATCTTAGTAATATTAGTTACTTCATGTGTGTTTGGATTCTGATATGATCAACCCTTAAAAACAGGCAGTTGAGGGGGGAGGAGCTCCATCTTTTAAGTATCAAAGAGCTGCACCACCTGGAGATGTCAATTGAAGCTCAATTGCGTGAGTTTTTCATATAGTATGTGTCATAGCTAAGAAGGTCATTTGCTTACTACATAGTAACTAACAGTTTTTCAACACCATGAAAGAAGTGAATCTTGCAGCCAAAAAATAACCATTGACATAATATATTTCCATTTCTCAATTACTTAAACTCAATGTAAAACCAAATTTACGAATACTCTGACGGTTGGCTTTAATTTACATATCAGTTTATGATTTATTAGATGTATATTTCTTCCAGGATGAGGTGATTATGAAGGAAACTATTCGTCTTCAAGAAAAGGTTAGAGCTACAATCTCTTTTCGTTTTATTTTTAAAATGGCCGAAAGATTTAACAACAAAAAATTCTAAAGCGAGAAGCTATAGGGAATTACATAACCAATTCAAGGGGCTCGAACTTGAGAATTGTTGCTGAAATCTCGTTATATTACCAAATTTTGTAACTCCAAAAGTATCAACCATGTAGATCGAATAATCATGTAATACTTGTGGATACCTGCGTGTATAACAATTTTACTTGGGCAACATATGCTGAAATTGGACTCATGGAGGAGAATATCCAACTCAGACAAAAAGTATATATTTGTCTTCCCGATCTATGTTTGCATTTCCTTGTTTTAACTATATTAATATTATTAACTTTTCATGTGAATTGTGGAATGAAGCTGGTGGAAATGGCTAATGCCCGAAAACAAATGAATACTAATAAGGAGATAGTATTGATGAGGAAGAGCGTTCATCTGGATCCGATGCCAACAATCGCAACTTTCTTGCTCTTTTGGAAGACCATGAAAGCTCCAGTCCATCCCTCAAATTGGGGTGAGTACATATCGTTGCTTTTTTGATTCTATCAGTTGTAGTTCAATATGCAAAACCAAAAACACAACCCCCTTTGTATTAGAATGGTTATTGGACTTACTTAATATTCCTTTCACACGCATGTCTCATGCCATGCTTGTTCTTTCTCCTAATCGGTTTCCTACTGTCAGTATAAGAAATGTGAATTTATATGAGAACTATTAGGATTTGGGTTTTGCTTTAAATAGAAAAAGAGCTTAGGTTGCGTATAATATTATAATGTTATACTCTTTGAATATTTGGAAATTCATAGGTTGTATACGTTTAAACAGACACGCTAGCGAACTAGTATTTTTGTTTTCTGCCGTCCAAAAAAAAGTTTTTTTTTTGTTTTCTAACATTTTTTCATCCTTAGGTTTGGGCCTTTGGGAGTATGTGGCTAACTATCAGCTGTTTGTATTGTGGTGCAGGCTGTGCTAATTAAAAAGGACTGACCAAATGCGCTACTAAGATTTATGTATTATGAAGCATGTATCAGGATTCTGTGTTGCTACTAGTTAGGATATTATCTGTATGTTTTGTTTGTCAAACAATGAGCATGCATGTATGCTGAGTGCCTGACTCTTATTGCTAAAACCATGAAAATTTCTCCGTTTAATTTGTTAGTTTTACCTTTAACCCATTAGTAACTAATTAACTATATATGGGATTACAGCTTTCATCCATAAGTTTTGAAAGTTATGTCCTTGTAGGATCGAATGTTGTAACACTTAATTTTAGTGGCTTGAAAAATTTTACAAGGAAGTGGCAACACCAATGGTAGTAGATTAAAGCGTATTAAATATAAGAATTAGTATGCACACTGCAGGACAGGTTTAGAGTTGTGTCAGTTTCACTAGATAATCAGCCAGCACGTACGATGTATTATAATTAGGACAATATACGGCTTTTCTCTACAAGACTCATGGATTTTTTACTAGTCTTAGGATACCCTCTGTGACTATATATAGAAGTTTTAGCTAATGACCACTTGAGTAATAAGTGAGACAAAAACTACTTTGCTTAATAGTAAAAGAAAGTTACTTGTACTATTCAGTTTCAGTCTACCAGCTGGAAGAAGGTTATTTTTCTATTCAAATTTGGGTAGTACACGCTTTAAATTGCTAGCATTTGCGTACGTATGTCAATTCTTAGATGAATAGTACAAATGAGCCTTCAAACTCACAGTCTCATTACTGTTTATATTTAGTACGTTGCAGGTTTTAATTGTTGTACCAATTAGCAGCCCTGAAAACCCTAATCGAACACGTACATGCTGCATGCATAATGCATGGGTCTAATTTACATACCTAAGACCAGGGGCGGGCGGATGCATGTATTGAGTATGAGGTGGCGGCGCCCCCCATGGCTAGCCCGATAAGATGAGATTTTAGTGTATTTTTTCTTCGCTTTTGAGCTTTTTTTGAAAGTGCCCTCCACCGAAAACTCAAATTGCCCCCCACCCAGATACTAAAACCCAACATTCAACGCTTTAAAACCTTATAAATCCTTCTTCTCTAAGTAAAAATACTCGATTTATCATTTCGATACTCGTTTTTGTTCCGTATTTTGTTGCTATTGTAAAAAAAAATTGCCCCCCACAACCTATTTGTCTCGTTCCGCCACTTCCTAAGACCCGACACGAGTTAACCACAGTCACCACCTTTTCCCTCCATTGCAGGTATGAAAAGTCCTCCATCCCAGGTTGCCATCGCCCATGGGCTGTGACCAAATGGTCTGTTCCTTCACTTTGTTGCTCCTATAGCTTGTATGCTTTTTAGATTCCATTCCCTAAAACACTACTGATGTACTGTTATGATCGTCACTACGATGTCCACAAGAATCGAGTTTAGTTTTCATGTTTTCAGTCTCGAAAGATATGATATATAGATATGGAGCTTTTAAAACTGAGTCCCACAATCAAACCTATACCAAATTTTTTTGTTGAAAGTCAAAGTCAAAGTTTAAAGTTTTGTCATTTTGTGACTTTTAGCAATGACATGCGTCTTTGTCACTAAAAGTGGTCCGTCGCCAAAACCACTTTTCGTTCTAGTGACCCTGTTGTTTCGGTTTGAACTTGGTTTGCTCCATTAGTTTTTTTTGCATACAACCTCGTCTTGTGAAGTGGGCATCATTCTCATGCACCAACGTAACTCCCCTAGACAAAACTTGACGTTACGTTGTTCAGATTTTGAAGTTATATGTTCAAATCAAGTTTTTGTTTTGTTATTTTTGTTTTGAACGGCGGTACTAAACAAACTAGCAAGGAGCAGAAGATGTTCGTTCAAATCAAGGGGTGTGCGTTCAAGCTACAAGGGAGAAGATGTACGTTCAAATTAAGTTTAAGCAGAAGATCAACCGAACTACTTCATACCGATTATATAAACTATGTTAGTTTTAGTTTTCAAGGGGTTTCTGCGTCAATAAAATACTCCTTGTCTTCCTTCAACTGTACCGTGATCAGATTTCTTAAACATAATAAATGCAATATCTTAGTTATCAAACAATTAGAAAATATCATTCATCTATGCTTCGTGTGTTAGTAAAAATGCAATACTTAATAAGGAAAACCAGTAAGGAATCAACGAGATACACTTGTATTAAACTTGCAAGTTGATTGACATATATATGTTCACGGCAAGAAGATACTATCTCACATCTATATTGCAAACATCATGAAAAGTATTATACACTTGAAAAGTCTTATAACCTCTAAACCCCCCGAATTCATGTATTACGCGTATATATACATTATTGGGACGCACCATACATTAACAAGATATTTCACGATAACCGTTGTAGTTTGTAGATCCATAAACGTACGTATACCCGTCACAATCCACCTACGGGCTTGTACGATATAAAGTTTATATTCACAAGCTACTTTTTTAGGCTTATTTTCATATTTACTTTTAAAGTTTTTGAACTTACTACCACTACAACAAAATGAAGCTAAGGTAACGCTCTTAAAGTGTTGCATTATGTCTTTAAAATGTTGCTTTATGCTTAATACAACACTTTATTAAGTGCTACCTTATGTAACGTTGACTTAGGTATATACAACACTTTTATTGGATGATGCGACTCTTTTTAAAAGTGTTGCCATATTTAACAAGTGCAATACTTTACTTTGCAACACTTTTTAAACTCAAACGCAACACTTTTTACACTCTAAGTGCAACACTTATATATTCAAATGCAACATTTTTTATATCAAATATAACACTTTTAGATTCAAAGACAACACTTTCACTACCGAAATGCATCACTTTTCCATTTGTCACAATGAAGTATGCAACACCTTTATTTATCAAGTGCGACACTTTTTCGTTTCTACCATGTATAGGTGAGTATGTGCAACACGTCTTTAATTAATATGTAACACTTTTTTTCATGCAACGGAATAAATTGATATATATTTTCATTTCAAACATAGTAAAATACAGTAGTTTGACAAATAATATATCCAATGTAAAATAACTAACATATATCATCAAATAAGAAGAAAATTTATCTATGTATGATTCTGAGGATCTTTGACGTCTTCTCCGCAAATCTCGACTTAGCTTGAAGTATTCCCAAACAAGGTTACCTCCTACACAAGAAGATGATACACTGTTAGTTTTTTTCTTCATACTGAGGAATAAGAAGTCTAGCTACCATCAACTCTTATAAATCTACAACAGGACAAAAATAATTTGCTAGACCTTGTAGCAACACCATATGTAAAAAATCGGAAAAAAATCAAGAAGATTTGTTGTTGAAACATATTATATTCGGGTTTGGGTTTGGCGACATGCACATTGATACTCTAGTCGTGCGAACATATAAGTGGGGATAAGCTAGTTTGTGTTTTTACCGAGCTCAATGCTAAATTAAATGGAAAGTATAAGACTGATTTGTTAATTTAATCTTCCTCGTCACAAATTAAATCGGATATAAGTTTAGTGTTGCCTCAATTTGAGTAGCTATCTATTTCAGATTACATGAAGTTTTGGGTTGTTTAAGGGGATGGGTCGTTGTGAAACGTTTATTTTCTTTTCCCCATGTAACCATGTATTATCCTCTTATGTTTCATATT
The DNA here is from genome assembly GCA_026074375.1 of Tanacetum coccineum. Lineage (NCBI taxonomy): Eukaryota > Viridiplantae > Streptophyta > Magnoliopsida > Asterales > Asteraceae > Tanacetum > Tanacetum coccineum. The sequence goes on from BQNB010054342.1 coordinate 26,449, forward strand.
CTCATTTAACAATATTAATATAGGACTAAATTCATAATATAATTCCCTCTCAAAAACATAATATACGACTAACATCAATAAATAGCTAAAGTCATAGACAAGTTCAAATTACCACATCTAGTCCTTACGGGTAAACTAATACTACATGGTCACTTATACTATTTCAACTTTTAGTATTAAATAAAAATAGCGGTGAATTCATACCTTTAACCAAACATAATAGATGTTCAAAACAGTCTCGCATCTCCCGGCAGTGATTATAATGTATGCTTTTGTACCGCATCTTCCACAACCTTGTTTCGTTGGTCATCAATATCTTAATGCATTGCTTCTAGTTCTTATTCCTTTCATGATCTTCAGCTAGCTCAAGCTTCTTCTATTCAAGATCCTCTTCAATCTCTTTTGCATTTTGATCGACTTTTTCAGCCTCTTTAGTGACCCATTAGCTCCCCTGGAAAGATAAACAATAATGTCTCGCCGCCATTCACCTTATTTATCAACTTAGTCACACTTCTTTTTTTTGGGTAAAGGGTTAAAAAGAAAACTTAGTCACACTTCTACCACTAAGTATACTGTAAAAAAAATTTAGAAGCACTTCCATCCTTTAAATCCTTGTATCTGTGTTTCTTCCTTCATTATTGCGGACGAAAGAGTTTTACAACATCTACAAGTAATTAATGGTATAACTGAAGGGATATGCTGTCAGAAACACTTAAGATGGGTGCATCAAGGGGTTGAAGAAACATGGCAAAGAATATGCGTATGATCTTTAGTAGATAAGGAAAAATATAGTCGAGACGCACTGAAAAATTACAATTCAAACACTGCTGCACCTATCTACTGTGATGTCCGCAGCGCGGATGATTTCCCCATCATTTAATTATATATATCTTACGTTAATCCTTTTTGAGAATGTGTAGCAAGATATACATGTCCATTCTTTTGGCATGTTCATTCAAACATTTGAGCTAAGCTAAGTGCTTCGTTATTCTATATGTATCAGATTTTATATAAATCATGGCAAGAAAGTATATAAAAAGCACAAATCACCAACCAAACAATTACAAATCCCATTTCTCATGAACTCTTTGGACCAACAATATGCATATTTTTTAGACATTCGTAGACCCATTGCGATGGCACAAAGGGCAGGTATTACTAACACAGTAACACTAATAGTAAAAGTTTACTAACCAATTCATTATTGATGGAAGGGTAGGCATTAAGGGAGTCTCACCCTATGTTGTGATGTTAGATGAAAAATGTAATTAGATTGTATACGAGGTTTTATCTTTATCGATCGTTGGCTTGAGTGGATAATTCTTTTGTTAAATAACTAGATATGCTAAGTAAATGATTACATTTGCTCTTATTCTTCCACTCAATATGAATATCATCATATCCTTAATAATCATGTTATTTAAGCACATCAACTACTAAATTAGAATATCAACATATCCATAATACATCAAGACGAACCATTTATAACTAAATACAACCGAACTTGCTTTTGTTGATGCAAAAAAAAAAACAGATTACCTATGATGGCGGCCAAGATTGGGCACGTTGAGAGAGAGGTCACCGATAACAGAGTGCAGGTAACAGTTTTTTCTTGGCGGATTTGATGGACCGAGAGGGATAGATTTTTTGGAATTGGTCAATTGGGTGAAATCACGGTTATTACTCAGGATATTTTTATTTTCATTTCATTTTTAGTTTTATTTTTTATATAAAGAATCTTTATTTGTTCTCTAAACCAATCTTTTTAAAACCCGGTTAGACCCATTGAATAGATTCTGATTAAAAAACGGGTCAAATAAAACTGGATTTATTTATTTGAAACCCGATTAGACTCGTCGAGTTTGAAGCGATCCGGGTCAACTCGGTTCTCGAGATCCGGCCGGGTTTTTGTTTTTATCGTATTTTTTTACAAATAAGCAAGTTAATTATATATATTTGCGATGTAATTTTATTTTTACAAGTTATATTTGTTAGTATATGATTTTTGGCTCGATATATGAAATATTCATGATTTTATTAAAAGTATATTTTTTTTTTTTGGAATACCGGGTTGACCCAGTGGTCGAACCGGCTGAACTAGTAACCCGGTGACTCGACCGAATCGATTAGAGACTCGATTTTCAATACATCGCTCCAAACAATGAACTTTTCGTATTTCTGGTAATTTATACAATAATCTATGAGATTTAATTTTCGTTGCAAAATAGGTCCTCAAAAACTAACATGTAACAAAATTCAGTCCTCAGGAACAAACGCGTAAAACCGTTCTTTTGTCTTTCTTAAAACCTTTACACGAATAGACCTTGAGTTTTAACTGTTGTGCATTATAGGTCACTGAGGGCTAAAGTTATAATATAAATATGTTCTTAGGGACCAAACGTGTTTCATAAATTTACAGAAACCATCCCTTCATACTATCTTTCATTGCAAAAATCATTCCTATGTGAATTATATAAAGTCTATGTCGTTTAATGACCATTACGAAATCCATCCTTAAAGACCAACCGTGTGGCAAGAATTTACAAAATTGGTCTACGTGGTTTACCTGATCTTGTAAAAATCATCCCCAAGTATATTTTTTTTTGGTTACATGGGTTTCTGACTCGACATTGCGAGCCGACTAATCCCACAGCCTACTACCTTTTTGGATAGCCGGAAATCGGCGCAGAAGAACCTCTTTGACCACAAATGAATTAATTTTCTCATCGTTAAATTTGAACTCTTGAGACATGCTTTTTTCTATAAGATCTATTATTGTGACAGACCATTAGCCTCGTTGGGCTTGTCTTGGGCCTATTACGAGTGTATGGGCTTTAGCTTGGTTGGGTTAAACATCTCATACATTTTTATCTATCAAAGCCCACTATCTACTTTTAGTATTAAAATAAAAAAAGTGGACAATAAATTTAACACGGATGAAGTAACACAATTTAGAGTAGCTATCATGAAAAAGTCATTAGCAGTCGATTAATAATATATTTATATGTAATTTCTTTTATAATCTTTTTAAAAAAATTCTTTTCATTTCGATAGAAATGATTTACAATTTCTATAAAAAAAAATTACTTTTTCTTTGAGAGTATCACCTGAGTATTTAATATGTATAAACTATGTATTGAGAATTTAGAATATACCCTTTTTAATTATAATTATGATATTTCAACGTGATTATCTCAAATTTGTATTCTGATAACTTGAGAATATGGAGGGAACATTTAAACAATGTAGCGCCAAAAACATAGGACCACTTAAGGTAATGTTTAGGTTCACATTATTAAATTCGAAAATTGAAGGTACTGCAAAATTATATGGCGCCATTTATTTTCACCTGTGCTATTAAAGTTATTTAGGATATAATTTACAATCACGTTAGAGAAAATCACAAAACAAAATAAAATATAAATTAAATGGCACAATTAAGAAGTGTTTCAACAAGACAACAACTATCAAATGCTAGCAAATAAATTGTGTCATTCGGACTTCCACTAAGTTTATGTACGTTTCACGCAAACACAAAATACTCAAAGCACAACATGTTTTAAAAGGTGTTTCTTATTGTTGGAAAGTTTGCAACACTTCATGCTAAATGTTGCCTTCAAGTCTTTATATATGCAACACAAATGAAAAGTGTTGCATTAACATGTAAAATTTGCAACACTTAAAAAAAATGTTACATCAGATATTTAAATGCAACACTTATTTGAAGAATGTTGCATTACCACCAATATTAGCAAAAAAGTGACACATTTTACAAGTGTTGCTTCAAAAGTGTTGGCTTAGGCTCATTTTGTGGTAGTGTACTCATCTTTAGTTAATTATAAATTCACAAGAAATATTACAGTAACTTTTACATAAAACCCTTCTATACTTTCAATTCCAGCTAGGTGCTCAATATGAATCGAGATTTATTAACTTCCAAGTTCCAGGTCCAACGCATGAGACGGCACAAAATCAAAGAAATGATTGTTATACATACAGCGCATGAGCAAAAACTTTCATTAGTATAAATTACAATATAGAACTAAATATTATACATACATAACATGAGCATAAAATCTCTAACAGTGTGTATTTTACACTATACCTTACGTATCGATGTTCCTGTATCACATACAGCTACAATAACCCACTAACTCCTATTGACACAAAACCGATGTGGGAAAAATACAGTATAACCAAAACTCTACCCATGACACGCCCTTATTTCAAGTAATGACAGCCCATAACCAATATGTGTGGGAAGCAAAACTACACAAATTCAACAATGGTGTTACCTTATCGTTGTTGACACACACAATCTGGAACCGGGTAGGTATATATTGACTGTTTTGGTTTTCGTTCCTTGATTTCCCCTAACCTGTTCCGTTGACCTTCCGTGACTGCGTCTTGGAAATCCAACCAAGTCATACTCTTGTTCATGAATATTTGACCCAACAAAGCCATGTTTGGCCTTATTGTCTTCATGTTGAGGTACGTTCTATGTCCCAACTGTGAATTAAGTGATCAATATTAGTGTTCAAATGTGGTTCTATTGCTTGAAGTTGTAGTAATTATAAAGTCAGATGTTTGAATGTTTGACATATTTGGATTATTTAAGGAATTGATTGATATGAATGATCGAAAATGACATTTATGTAAACGAGACATGTTTGGAAATTGTAGTTAAAATCTCTCAAAATTGGTTAACAGAAAGGATAAATACGTAACATTATCGTATCCATTAATAATCAGTTTTGTTGCAGCTGCAAGTAACTTCTATGTAATCAGAAATGCAATTCAAGATGCAAATAAGAACGACGCCAAAGATGCTTACCATTGCATTGTGCATATTTCCAGGAGAAGCAGAAATGAAGATGTCACTATGCATGCTAACATAATAATCAACCGCAGCCGACAAAGAAGCTTTTCCTTTTATGTGTGCCCTTTCTTCTGAGGAAGCGAGGCTCTTTTTGTCTTCCATATATGGAAACAGTTTCCGTAAGGCTGCGATCCTAGCTTCTCCACCGTACACCTGTTTACATATATGCAGGTCAGATGTCTAAAATACCTTTCAATAGCAATCAAAATAGATTAAACAAAGTACAAACCTTGTGTGAAGCAAGATACAAACGGGTAGTGTTGTCAAAACCCAAAGCGACTAACAATAATCCAATTTCTTCAGGTGTCATTGGGCAACGTCCCTGGTTCCTCAACTCTTCGTCTGTGAACCGTGAGTTCATGACTCTTCCTTGCCAAATCGTTTGACGGTATTTAGCCAGAGCCATTTTCTCGGTTTTGCCTCCACCAAAATCACAAGCTGAATGTGCAGCCATATCCTGAAAAGTTCAATCATAATTAACTAAATTTCAGGATGAATGTATTATATTTCTCAACGTTTAAGGGCCTATGTAACTATTACAGATTTTAATTACCAGAATGAGGTAACAAGTTAACGTTACTTACTGCCTCCAAAAATAATTGTTCATAATCATAAGACAACAACAAAATTCAAGAAACTAATTACTACAGTACAAGTTTTACTTACCAGAATGGCGATCATACCCTTTGAATAACTAGTAGATCTGTTCTATGAATTGTGCGATATTAACTTGGGACAATATGGGAGCTCAACCAACCAACCTATTCTTTTTTGGAAGTGGACAATAATTTTGAAATATATCAAAATAGTAGGTGGATAATAATTTTGTTACGGATGGGTATTCAATTATGCACTCATAACATTGGCCCTTAAGGTAGGTTCCTTTTACTTGCTATATGTATATTAACGAGTGAATCATTATGAGACTAGGATTATATATGTACCTTGTCAAACCGGAGGTGTAGGGAAACAAACTTGCCCGCTCCATGGCCGTCTTTAGTGTCAATAACTTGTCGAAGGTACTTGGTCCCAACTGCATCGATACTTTCAACAATTGGGTACCGGAGACGACTAACGAGTGCTTCACCCAGACTTCTAACATGCGGAACAAAAACCAATGCTTCAAAGTTGACTTTGCAACGTAAGCGTTGGATCTCAATCGGCATGTTATCAAATGCTAGTCTGTGGGAAAATGGTGAAATCGCAGCAATCCCGTAGCTGAAAATCACAATTCAGATGTATAAATATAGTGCGGTGGACATTCATTCTAAATCCTGATACTTATATTTTCAGAACTGTTATCGCCATGTACCAACCTCTCTAGAACGGGAGCGACGTTTTCGAGATACCAACTTGCTGAAGCATGAAGAGGTGCATTTTTCACTCGCGTAGATCTAATAGCTGAAGCATAATATTCGCGTGTACTCCATGCATATTCATCAGGTAACTCCCTAATTATCGATATATCATCCTTCAATATATTCATAAAATGATCTACGTCAAAAATATCCGTGAAGGAGCTGCAGAAGCACAGAAGACCAATTATTAATTTCCAATTAAAACAAAGTAAATATATAGAAACGTGGACAGATATGATTTACTGACCTTGTGTCTTGCCATACAGGATTCACTTCAAGATACGGTATCATGAGTGTTGCATTGAGAATTTTAGCAATAGCTACTGCATCACAGATCTAACAGAAAATATCAAAAATAAGTAAAAAGGGGCATAAAGCAAGAGTATGAGACACATGTTATTGATGTGTCATGAAAACTGCACCTTTAGTTTTTTCGTGAGAATATTCACATAAAACATCCATATATGTCTATACTATGAATTCCGGTTTACGTGGGGTCCCTCACGAATAGTTCCTTAAAAGCCAAGTCATATGATACATTTTTTAGTGGCTAGAAGTACTCGAAACATTTGTAATTAGAGTTACCAACTTCAACCCATTTAACAAAAAAAACGGTTGATTCAGGTATTATTTTATCTGTATCGGATATAAAGGTTTTAAGAAGCCAGTTATCAAGGATACGGGCCAAATGGTTACCATGGGTCGAAAGTCATACCAAGTGTATTCAGCTGGTTGAAAAAAATAAAAATAAGGCATGAAAAAGTGTTGGCAGATCAAGTGAACCGTTTTGATCCATGCTATAAGATTTACCCATTTTGACTACTTACTCCCGTCTCCTTACCATGGGTCGAAAGTCATACCAAGTGTATTCAGCTGGTTGAAAAAAATAAAAATAAGGCATGAAAAAGTGTTGGCAGATCAAGTGAACCGTTTTGACCCGTGCTATAAGATTACCCATTTTGACTACTTACTCCCCTCTCCTTCCCCTAAAAGTTGGCTACCTCTAGTTGTTATGAACCTATTCTTTGAAGATGTGAAAAACATACCCCCATTCTTTGCTGGTTCAATCCTCCATCGAGGAACACCTGGATGTATCCCGAAGACTCCGGCAATGATGCTTCATATTATAAACCAATCCATTAGAAAATTTGATTGCACAAACACATGTACCAAACAAGACTAAATTGAAACTGAATCACTTACAAAAGGAGGAGGTGGGTGCGACATATGGTTTCCATCCTTGGTTGGATAACGGTGTCCACAGATCAGATAATTGTTCATTTGACTAAACAAGAAAGCAAAAGACAATTGAGTAATCAATATTAAAGTAACAAACATTTATTAGAAAACAAGGTAAACTTTATCAACAAATTGAACTCACTGCTCGGTGTTGTAATGCACTCTTGAATAAACGTGAATGCCGAAGCTTTGAAGCATTATTTATATCCTGAAAATTTTCATTTTAACAATTTGTAAAAAAACAAAAAAAAAACAAAAACTTCTGCAGCACAATGGTGCCCTGTGTCTATAAGGGGTGTTTGGCATTATGCAATTATGGATTAATAAGAATTAATCAATTTGGCAATAACTAATTATTCTATAATTAGTTTGCTTGTTAAAACTTCTAAACCAATAATTTAACCTTGAAATAGTTAAAAGAACTTTCCCAAATAATAACTACTAATCCTAAATTCCATCTGCTACTATTTCCATATAATCCTAACATACACATTTTAACATAGTTGACTTGCATTACACCTTAAATCATCAATTACACATACTACACATAACCATAGATATATTATTTGAGGAAAACAAACAATACCCACAAATCAACATCCATAATCTAAAACATTTGATCAAATAAAACAATACAAAACCATACAATAAAACAAAAAGTGTAACCAAATAAGAATAATTAAAAAAAAAAAGAATGAAAGGCTGTAAAAGGGAATTTAACAAACCATTTTTTTACAACATTAAAAAACACCAAATCCACCTAAACACACAATACTAAAAACATAAACACATTGACATCATCAAATCCAACAATTGTTTTATTATTTCATTTAAAAAAAACTCACCGACAAAGTTTGTGTAGAGGCACCAGAAGAGGACAAAAACATAAGGAGCAAAAGAATAAATGAGACACCACCATTAAGGTGGCGGTTAAGGTACATGATGTTTTTTTTGTTGGTGGTGCAACGGTGGTGATGATGAGAGATTGAGAGGAAAGAGGTCAATGAGTTGAGTACTTCTTGAGCTGAGAGGAAAAAGCAAAGAGAAGAGAAGAGATGTTCACATGGGGTCACATCTGCTTGTCATAGTACACCATTATAATGTAAACTTTCTCTTTTATTTTTAAATTATTATATTTGTGTGACTGTGATAATAATAGTGGTGTCATTAATGAGTTGTGGTTTTTATATACGAAGAAACCTATCCACAACAAAGGTTAAAAGGGTTAAAAGAATACTTATTATTTTTAATTGATTAATTTGTAATCTTTTTAAAGTTTATATGAATAAATTTAAATTGTGTTTAGAATTGACTTAATTGACTACTCCCTCCGTCTCATTTTTATTGTCCACGTTTCCTTTTTGGGATGTTTCAATTTAATTGTTCACTACTAAAAATAGATAGGGAAGTTTGATCAAGTTTACTATATTACCCTTGTTGGAAATTAATATTACAAACATTAAGAAAGACTTAAATTAATTAGCTAAGGGTAAAACTGTCATTATGTCAAAAAGTAAGAAAGAGAAAGCAGTAATAAATGCACTTTTCTTAAACTATGTGTTTTTTGTCGGGAGACGATAATTTTGGGACGGAGGGAGTATGTTACTCATGTTTAGATAAAGTAATGTATATAGTCTTATTTTTATCACTTTACGAGGCTTGTCGACACCCGTGCGTTGCATCGGGCTTGATCTTTAAAAGAAATCTGATTGTTACTTATGTGAATCGTTGTTGAATTCATACTTGTAGGGTTCTTTTTGAAAGATTTATGGCAAGGTTAATGTTACATATTGAACAACTGAATCTAAACAATAAGATTGTCATATGTACTTTTAGTTTATATTGCATAAGCTTCATCAGCATACTAAAGCGTAATATTAAAATATGTAATGTGACATTAAAGAGACATATAAAAAAAAGATGATCTTCGTTCCGTCTTTTTTAAGCTCGATATCATTCCTACAACCTTAGGATTTATAACCTCACATGGAGCATTTGAAGATTTTAGTCACCGAAACATGAGTTTATATCATTCCAAACATACTGTAAACCACATAGTGATAAATAATGAGCATATTGCAAGTTGTTTGGCTAGCATTAGACGTTTGTCGTGAAACTGATTTATAAAACTTGTAAGTTTATATATGTATCAATAAGTAGTAGTTTCGTGGCTTACATTATAAAAAGATGATCAAATAATAAGCCAGGCCGTCTTATTCCTATAAAAGGAACAAAAAAAGTCAAGGACAAAATAATAAGCACCACATAATGTACTTAAAATCAAGAATGTATAATACATATGTATATATATACCAATAAGTTCTTATTCTAATATCTTTGATGTAAACTAACAGATCACATACTCATGTTGTATCCTCTGATATTTCTTAAGCATATTCTCACAGCCCACAACGTTACATAAGTGGTCGGGACATTATAACCACTGTCGCCACCACACCGCAACCTGGCACTATTGTCGTACCACAAACCCGCTAACGCCACGAACATTATCGCAACCATCAACCTACGCCACCATCCACTTCTGCACCAATGTACCTGCTACAACTTCGCTTCAACTCCTTCGACAAATGCAGCCCCATTCTCAGCCCCATTCTCAAAACCTATCCATATATCACCTGCAGAATCCAAACAAATGATTTTCGTTACCATATTAATCATGATGCACATATGAAAATTACCCATTAAAAAGTACCCACGAACAAAAAGAGCCCTCGCAAACTCTATGGGTAACATAAGTATACCCACGATATTGCACGTACTTTTTTCCACGATGACTCACGTCATGGTAGTTTGTGGGACATGTTTTAGCGGGAACAATTTACACACAAAGTAGACACCAAGTTTAGCTATGCGGGAAATTTCATGGGTAAATTTATGGGAAATTCATCAAATAAAGTAATGAACAAATACCATTTGCTATATATAACCAATAGTGAATGTTTCTAAAGTAACACTATCATGCATTACATTGTGACAATCAATATGTAACATAATCAACTGAATTAAAAGGCACCATGAATTCCAGAATATGCCCACTCTCAAACGGTGTTTGGAAATTGCAGACTGTGATCATATATACTGAATTAACTATTTCCAAACATCGTCTACAGTTCAGCTTAACAATGCTGTTTGTTGTGTATGCGATTTTCCTTTTAGTTATCTACTAATCTTCCCACGCTTTCAATTAACAGAATTCTAAATACTAATGATGAATGACATCTTTAATGGATATTATAAACATATTATAACCATAAATAAACAATGTGACATGTTCAACAACCAAATCATAACCATAACTGCCATGAACTCAAATTCAGTATATATAAAATTACCTGCTATCTTAAGAATACAGTGCTTAACCTCTTTGGCACAACCCTCACAATGCAAATGAATCTTCAACACCGTCTTTGTCACCTTCGGTGCCAATTTCATACATCAGATGACTCGATTTTAGTAAACAATATAGATTCTTTCTTACTCTTGCCTTAAAACAATTATAGTTTTAGAAGTTACCTCGGGCTTCTTCTCCTGCTGTTTCTTTTGCAGTGGTGAAATAATATCAACATGCTTGCCCGACTTACGCTTGACTTGCTCTGCAATTTTGACCAGGTCACAATTCTTCTCTTTCACAATCACCCGATTATCTTTCGTATTTGGTTCAACCACTTCCACACCTAATCAATTCATCATTCAATACTAATTAGAACTAAATATTGGTAGATACTGAATTAAATCTCCTTAAAATGCAGTAATCATAAGAAATATGAAATCTTAATTGTAAACTGATTATCATCAAATCCTCTAAGTGACTTCACAACTGTTTCAACGCATCTTTGGCAATAAAGATGCACCCCCAATACTATTACTCTAGCAGTTTGTTTGTTATCATTTTGCTTGTTGTCCTTTTGCTTGTTCTCGTGGGTTGGTGATTCGGATCCTTTGGCGTTTTTATCTCCCACTCCTGTTCCAGCTTCGTCTTTTTTCTCCTCTTGGTTTTTATGTTGTTCTTCTGTCTTTGCAATTTACATATAGAGCGTTTGGATTGGTTATGAAGACTGGTTGTATGCTTGCTTGTTGGTTTCATAAGATGAACCCTGATCATCAAAATGAATATGCAAAAACCTACAAAGTTAGAATTCATTTACGTTCATTTGACTGATATACCTATGCAGTAAAAAAATCCAAAAAAAGTTGAAAATATAAGAACACTCAAAGTAGATAATTAAATTAGAACATACCTTGAATTTCTAAAACCATATCTTTGTTGCTGATGAACAGGTGGTACCGGATAATTAAACCCTAAAATAAATCAATCAATTTAAAAATGAGATCAACAATAAAAATTGGGGATAAACAAAAGTGAACCATAAATCATCAAGGGTATAATTATTTTATAAAATATAAAATATTTACAAACCTTGTTTTTGATTGATTATGCACTGATGTTGAAAAACAAACAAACACCATTTGGAATTGATATGCGTTTTCTTGGTAGTGAATGGTTTCTTTGTTTGAACAACTGATTTGATCTGCTGAAAATTGAATGCCAAGAAGGGATTGAAAACATAGGAAAAGAATTTGTAACTCTATTTGTAACTCTAGTGTAAACATTAAAGGTTGATGATGATGTTAATGGTGGATGCTTCACATCCCTAAAACTGCAACACATATTCAATTAGAGGGAACTAGAGAGCCGAATTCATTAAAATTGCACATTGAATATCCAAAAATTGGATCTTTTATAAGAAAAGAATATTTTCAATCATTTTTCTCAATTAAGTTTTAACAAACAATTTTTATATATCTTAATAAATTCATCTTTTTTCATATTAAGTCAATAAATCTGTTTCAAATAACACCTAATGTGTAAAAAGCTGAATTCATATCGTAATATGAAAATAGTTTGTTAACGACTTAATAAGGAAAATGATTTAATATAAAAAGTGATAAAACTGATGTTGTCTGCATAAGTCATCTCTTATTTAAACACGACTTAATACAAAAAATTTAACAAACAAACCTTTAGATGATTTTAATATAATAAACCTAATTTAAATTCTATAATTATTTTTTAAAGTACACAATTATTATTTGAAACAACAAAAAAATGTAAAAATAAAAGCGTTGCTATATCATTACATTATATGTCTACTTATTTTTTACCTACATAACAATATTACATTTTTTTCCATTTATTTTTTTAATCCAGACAAAATTTTGAAACTTGTCAGAATCTTATACATAAAAATATGAGTTAATTAAATAAATGGTCTTTGTGGTTGACACACAATTGCACTTTTGGACCTAAAACGCATTTAATTACACCAATAGTCTCTGTGATTGTCCAAATTGGGTTGAGCGGTCCTTTGACAAAATTAACATACAATTGAACCGTTACGACTGAGGCATTTTCGTCCAACTCCTTCCATAGAAACCTCAGGGACCATTTTTGCAACACTAAAAAAATTCCCACCTCATTCTAACAAAACATAGTTGTAAAACCTAAAAATCTCAACAAATGTGAAATTACCAAAATACCCCTAATGCAAGAAAAATCCATAAAAGCATGAATAAAAATTCATTTAAATGTTAAAAATTATGAAAATACAATATATGGCAAATATGAAATTTATGTAAGATGA
>BQNB010054343.1:0-36584 GCA_026074375.1 Tanacetum coccineum
CCTCACCTTAGCGCTAAAAGACATCTGCCGAACAGTCCCCACATTGAGTTCAGTAAAAAGTTGATCGTGTTCCATTCCGCGGACGGACGCAAAAAACTTAGGAGGGAAGGGGGGCGAATTCATCAACCATCTCATGGCAGACACTACCATCGTCTAGACGAGACCCGTTAGTCACGTTCCATTAAGGAACGTAAACTTTTTGAAGATTAGAGTCCGGGTCAATAACGGTGCGAATACCACCAATGAGGAAGTCGCTACTAGTACTATCAGAAAAGCCACCTAGAAAAGGGTGACTTCCACCCGCTGAAGAAGAATCATCACCAAACACAGAAGAGTCAACAAGTTTCTCTTTAGCAATAACAACATGATCAGCGGTAGGAGTAGTAGTAGTAACACTCGTCATTATCGGCATGGAAGTCCTGACAACAGAATCAACTTCAGCTTCTGCAACATTAACACTTGAATGATGAGAGGAGTCTGAGGAAATAATGAACCTTTGCGGGGCTCCAATAGTATGGAGATTAGCACCAGCTAGAGATTCGGTGTGATCTCCGTCCTCACGCTCTGGCGTGGTAGATACAGAAGACGTCACAAATGGCAAAGAAGGCATGGCCTTACCCCTGACCTCGGCATTTTGCACAGCCCTAGCAAGCAAGTGCTGAACCATTGACCGAGACTTACCACCAACAACAGGTCCACCTGGAGCCTCGTGATCATCTCTTAACGTCTTGTCAGGGTGTGAAGGCTCTCCAGCATCAACAATCACGGTTTTTCGTTTCTTTTGATGCTTTGGTTGAATAGGAGTCACATCTTCAACAATAGTCCCCGCAGCTTCACTAACTAGCTGGATACCAACACCATGCCCACCACTTGCAGAATCACCCTGCTCCGCTTGGTTACCACTACCACTCTCGTTAAAAAGCTTGTCCACACTTTCATCTAGCTCGCTTTCAGCACGAGCATGAGCAATTGGCAGCAATGGAACAACACACCCTACAGTAGTGTCCAACAACTTTGGTTCATCTTCAACACACTGCCTCTCACCAATCCTCACCTTTGTAGGATCGGCAGAGCAAATAAAGGAACGCAAATCCATTTCTACACAAAAAGAATAGACGGTCAGCAAACACAAAAAAAGGCAAAGTATAAATAAGGCATAATAATAAAACACCCACCCTCGCCATTCTTATATAGAAACTGTTAGCCTTAAAATATGAGGACTTATACGGAATTACATTAGTTGATAAAATAGCCAAACACGCAGGGACTAGATTAGACTATTGAGGATAGTTTAGTTGTGTTTGGACTATAAATACCTCCTCCATACTTCCATGGAGGGGTGAGGATTCATTTTGTAAAGTGTGTGTGTTCTTGACTTTCTCTCTCTAGACACACACATCTTTTCTCTACACTTTCTCTCTCTAAATAATATGGCTTACTTCTTGTTCAATCCTCCCCGACCTCCGGATCATCTTAGTTAGCTAGTGTTTCTTATTATTAACATTTGGTATCAAGAGCTAACCGGGGGTGTATTGTATTCGTGTGTGTTGTATGTGTGGTTTTCTTGTGAGCGTATTTGAGCTTATTGGTTCGGTTTTAAATGCTCATTTTTACATATATCACAAAGTTTTTGTTTAACAAAATTCACAAGTTGTGTATCAAATTTATTTGGGCTTACTGTTCCATGTTACTTGTGTGGGCCGTTTTCTTCCATTATATGTCACACGATTAAGTGTCAAAAGGTAGGGTGCGTTTGACTTGAATTCATTATATTTGTTTTTGGTTTGAAAAAAGAAAACTATGCTCGTTTAAGCCTTTTGTTGGGTTCTTCATATTCGTGGCTTATTTTTTTTCCTGTTGAAAAATGGTCACATTTTCTTCATTTCAAACGAGTTAGTAAGTTCTTCTCTGCTATTTTTTAACTCATTTCGAGCTTATATTTCAAGCTTATTCAAGCTTATTTTTTTTTGGTTTGCTTATTGTCCTTGTGGTCCTAACCGGTTGAAAAAAAAGGGTGTCATAGATTCATGCTTTAAGGATAGAAGGACGTTTTTGTTACATTGGTTTTTGTTGTTTCGGTAGAAGACAAGCATCAAGGATAGTTGTACGTTTTGGTTTCTTGTGAAGGACACCGAAAGTGTCAAAGCCTTTGAGCACCGATCTAGTCAATTCCTTGAGGACCCGAACTAGTCTTTTGCTTCAAGAACCGATCTAGTCACAAACCAAGTGGAACTAGTGCCGATCTAGTCATTGTGCTACAAGAACCGATCTAGTCCTTTTTCAAAGGAACCAATCTAGTCACAAACCAAGTGAACGTATCTTAGTCATTTCACATTGTCAACTCGAACTTGTTGCTCACTTGTGGACCCCCGAACTAGTTGTTCACTCTATGACTGCCGAACTAGTTGAATTCACTTGAGACCCGAACTAGTTGATTCACTTGTCACCCGAACTAGTTGGATTAAATCTTCAAGAACTACCGATCTAGCTTTTTTAGGTTTTCGGTTTAGAGGTGTCGGTAATCTACGGGATCTTTATACACTATAACGTATACCGTTGTGATCGTGACATCGTTTCGATCATCGTGGTATATTCACTTCCCACCGACGATAACCGTACAAGTCCTGAGCAAGAAAAACGAAACACGTTATATTTTATTATATTTTTTTTTCAAACGAGCAAGACGATGCATGGAGGGAACTATGTTTTATTAAACTAATTTCAAAATTGGCAACTTTGGTCCCTGAACTCATGACACTTTCAAAGTTAGTCCTTTGTTGAGATATTAACCCTCATTGTTGAAACTACATTACACAGTTAGTCCTTATTCTTCTAATTCAGCCCGTTAACCCTCCAAAGTGAACCGTAATTGCACCGTTAGTCCCTATTTGAGTTATAATCAACCGTTAATCATTTCAAGCTCAAAGTTTGTGCACCGGTCATCGTTTTAAGCTCATTAATCGTCAACAAAAAGTCACGTACTTCATGTTCAACAACGATTTCACCAACAACAATTTTTTTTATTCACGGTTTTTTCTTGATTTTGTAAAATCTCATAAAAGTTAATTCTTTTTACGGTTTAAGTCATAGAATTATAAATCCGTAGTGAACGTTAATTGTAGTTCAAAACAACACAACAAACACGATACTATCACACTAAAAAACGATTCCGAATAAGATTCACTCAAGTTCAAAACGGCTGAAAGTTTCAGATTCAAATGTCAAGTGTATCACAGGTTTAGTTGGTTATCCCTGATTTGAGTGGAAGTTGGGTTTCACGAATGGCAGTTATAACTTATTTTCATCACCCGAAGATTCTTCTACTTTCTATCCCACTTTTATTCAAACCCAATCTATTAGATTGTTGACTTGCTTGAATGTATAACAGTTATGATTGAGGACTTGGATTATCTGTTATACCCGACTGTACGGGGTTACTTTGCTTAGTACACGGCGGTAATAGATATCTACTTAAAGGAGTTACGTTGTAGTGCTCATGTCACAAGCAGATGCGTTGTGGTTTGTCTCAAGATGTCGTTTGCTACTTATTTTGGCTCTTAGGTTGTTGTGTATGGGTACGCTAAAGAGGCTTTCTTAGGCACCGTTCGGTCATATCATGAACAGTGCAAGCTCTATGTAACAAATTGGGGAAGTATACATCATTTTCAAGTTTGGTTTATCGGTTACGTCACCAGTGGTCACAGCAATAGCCGACAGAATTCGAGGTTGGATAAGTTAGCCATTAGTGTAAAAGGTGAGATATGATCTGCAATTCTCAGGGATATTTAAAAGTAATGAACGTTTGAAGCTACAGAATGTCAATGGTACTTCACAGTCTAAGTAAAATCTTTCAAAGTTCTTCAATGTCATTCATAAATTTTCAAGATGTTTGCTTAAGACAAGAACTTCTCGAGTATATGTGCATACACGTCAATGATGCTTCCGAGAGTTCAAAACCATCATGGGGGTAAATGTATACTTTGATGTTATCAGGTCAACTTCCAAGGGGAAGTAGTGTATACTACTTCACTTAGTATGGTTTGTGAAGTATTCTGCATACGTGAGAAGAATTGTTGCTGATTCCTTGCATGTACCCCCGAACGAATATTCACCAAGACCTAATGACAAGTAGCAGTAGTACTTGATGTGGTTTTCTACTTCTACAAAATTCTGTTGTGCACGTAAATGTCAAATAGAAGTTTTTTCTAGCTACATCAAAGTTTCAGAATCTGCTCAAGATAGGGATGTTGGTTTGGGGGGGAAGCTGATTCAGAAACTTCGCCAAAAAGGAGTCTATGAAGAAAGCTTTTAAAGACATGCTGCATGAATTGGGGGGAAGTTAATCCAACTCATGCATACTACAATGGTTCCAGAACAAGTCAAGACAAAGAAGATCCAAGCTGGAGTACAAGTATCAAGACTAGAAGACAAAGACGTCATCTTCAGCTTTGGAAGCACCTTGGATGTCATTTTATCATGTTGTATTTGTACTTAATAGGAACATTGTAAGTAATTCCGTATGTCCACATATTGGGGGAAGATTGTTAGCCTTAAAATATGAGGACTTATACGGAATTACATTAGTTGATAAAATAGCCAAACACGCAGGGACTAGATTAGACTATTGAGGATAGTTTAGTTGTGTTTGGACTATAAATACCCCCTCCATACTTCCATGGAGGGGTGAGGATTCATTTTGTAAAGTGTGTGTGTTCTTGACTTTCTCTCTCTAGACACACACATCTTTTCTCTACGCTTTCTCTCTCTAAATAATATGGCTTACTTTTTGTTCAATCCTCCCCGACCTCCAGATCATCTTAGTTAGCTAGTGTTTCTTATTATTAACAGAAACTCAGGATAAGCATTCTTATCCAACGTATAATAGCGACTCAACCCCACTAAACAAAGGAATGGTTCCGGATACTTATGTAACGGAACCAGAAACGCAACAAGAGAAGCATAATGCTTTGCGTTAAATTCAGTAGACTTGGGAAAAGGGTCCTTCGACACACTTTTACTAGTATGCCATGGAAAGGAAGCAGGACAAGCAAATGCATCAACCCAAAAGAAATGGTCGTTCCAACCTTTTAAAGAATCTATAGGTTTTGTATAACAAACGACGTCACTACCCGGACGCCTACTAAAAGACATCCAGCCTTTTTTTGGAGTTCACTTAAAAACAACGGAACAACCCCACCGTTAGCTCACAGCCATAAACATAGCACATGATCTCAAAATGTGACACTTTAGCGGCCGCAATAACACATAGTTGGGATATATGGATGCGATAATATCTGAGCACATCAACAAGGAAAGTGGAAAGAGGCAATCTAAAGTTGGCATACTCAAAGAACCTAGTGTATACCCCTATTTTGCCGGTAGGCATTTCGTGTATTGTTTGATTAGGGCTAGGCAATTGTGGATGCACTTTATCAGGTATATGGAAATTTTGACAAAAAATATCAAGATTCTTCTGAGTAAGAATAGACTTTATATCCGTAATACTGCTCATGATAAAAGAAAGTAAGGATTAGGGCCTAACCTAAAAGCCTAAGGTTCTTCGAAGAAAGACAAAAGGGGTACAGTTAAAAAGCTTGAAGAATTTTTAACAATGGCGGTTTTAGTTGGAGAAGATGAAAAAGGGAAAACAGTGAAAGCCCAATTGAGTATTTATACTCTCGGTATAGTAAATGTGTGATTTCTTCAGATCATTACATGTGGCCACGATCTTGGAGTTGACGGTCATGATCAAAAGTAAAAATCATGATAACAGAAGGGCAAATTGACTAAACGGTCAAATCAGTCAGAATATGAAAGGACACGAAGAGGCCACGTCAACCACACCTACCAAGATATAGAAGCGTCGCGGAAGCACAAGAGGTCGCGGAAGGCGAAGAATACTTTTCGTGAGTCGTCAGCGAGGTGAGGTTTGCTAGATGATGACACAAAGACATAGAGGAGAAGGAAAGATTTAAAAGGGAAGAGTGGATAGAGAGATGGAGAAGAACAGATTCAGATATAAAGAGGAGTTAGGAAAGGCATGTATTGGAGAATGAAGATTCTAATGAAGTGTTTTATTTAGAAAAGAAAAGAATGGCCAGGACCTAAAGAATAGAGTCAAAGTTGCAAGAAAAAGAGAGACAAGACACATTTGTGGTCCCCTGATGCGGTTCCATAAACCTAAGGCGGTCCCATATCTAATTAGGGGGCCGCCCTTTCATTTTTTGGGGGCCTGTGTCTTTGAGGCATAACGAAATTATCCCAAAAGTTAATCAATTTCAGAATAACCTACAAGTGGGTTAGAATGAGATTGTGGCATTTCCATCTCTTATGAGTCACATAATCTAGCTAAAAACAGAAAGAAACTCATGCAATTGGGGCAGAGTAGAAGGCATAGAAATGACAATAAAGACCATAAAAGTGTCATATATAGGCAAGCATGAAATAAAGTGACTAAGACAAGTTTATCACACGTAACTCAGAATAACTGAGATATATGTTATTACATAGCAATATCTAATAGTACGTACTTATCTAGCAATAATACTTAATAGAAAAAAAAATATCTTAAATGGAAGATTTGAGTCATTACCGTATAGACTTCTCGGAGGATAAGGAGATAATTGCGTTGAAGATGACAGGGATGAAATCCAAGTTCATGGATAAATGGCCAATTATATATGATATTTTAATTTTGTAGGAAGTAGATACAAATTCTGATGAGTAATTATATAGAGCGTTTAATCATTATCCATATGGCATTGGAGAGTAATGGTATTGATTTTATAATCTTTTCAACTCGTTTGGTAAGAAATAAGCAAAGTTGAAGGGAGTACTTGTTTGAAATGCAGTACATCATGTGACATATGATTGCGGGGAAATTTGAGTTATTTTTGTAGTGCCAAAGACAATTATCTTGAATGATATTCATCCAAGATCACCATTTCAGGACGAAGTACCTTCTTGAGAATTTGTTGCAAAGATGAGTTTGACCATTTTTGTGAAATGATTAGAATAATTTCATTGGTGTTGGAATGTGTTTGGTAAGGTACTGTTTAGATTCTTGATTGATTCTCAAAGAGTCAAGAGGATGAACCTCTAGAGTAAGAACATTCCTCCTCACGTGAATGGAAAGTAATTAGCCAATGACCTATGAAAAATTGAATGTTCGTCTTAATGCCAATAATTTCCAAAAGATATTTTGATCATTATCTCTTAGTAAATTTCTATTGAAGAAAAAATTCAAGAAGAAATAATTTGGCAGATCCTGTCGTGAGTTCATATATCGCTTTTATTTTTGATAATTTAAAACATGATTTGGAATACTATCATAATTAGTAGAATTCAGAAGATACAAACTTGTACGAACCCTTCATAATTTAGGATCTACACTCAAGGTTCGAATAAAGGGTTTTAAGTTATTGGGAAGATAATTTTCATCAGAGATTGTTAAAACATATGATTTGGTGTACCGTAATTCTTCCTTGCCAACGTCCATTTCACCAATTAAAAAAAGTGCAGTTTTAGTAAGTTGTGTTCTCACTGAACTTAGTATAACTAAGTGGTGCCTAAGTATGACAAGATGTGAGTAACGATTACCGACCTAAAGTATAAAAATCCTTAGAGTAGATCCAAAGCCCTTAGTTTGATTTTAGCTCATCAAAACATGTCAAAAAATACATATTCCAAATATGTAACTTGAATTTTGTTTCATGAATCATTAGCACTTGTGTTTGAAAACGTTTTTAAGTTGTATTAACAATGCATAACCACAATTTTATTATGTTCCTAACGTGAGTGATTTTGAAAATAAAATTAGGGTTTTGGTTCGAAATCAATTTTTTTCGACAAACTAATAATGTATCAAATCTAATATCTAAATCGTACGGAAAGCATATTAGTTTAATACAATTTTAGTAAACCTAGTATCCTAATGTACTGAACGTGGAACAAAAATGAAAATCTCCATTTTAATTTAGTGTCACATGAACCCTAGACTCAAATTGAAAGAAATATAGAATGAAAACGAACTTACAAATATGAGTGATGTTGATGAAGATGTGATGAATTATAGGATGTTGATATAGATCTTATAAATATAAGTTTTCAGGTTGATTAGTGAGTTTTTGTATTGTTTAGTTCGTTTTCGGACTGCCAGAAGAAAGGGGGTGTTTGTTTTTGTGTTTTGAAATTTTTTTGACAAAGTGTAAAATATGGAAGTTTTCTGGTGGCGGTCCCATAAATCGGCGGTCCCAATATATTGTGGGCCGTTTAGATATGTGGATGCCGCCCTTCTAGTGATGGAAATTGGACTTTGTTTTGAATAAAAATTTACAATATTAGGATTGAACGATTTAATTTGCATTTTGCAAAATTAAAAATGCTTAAGGTACTTCGGATGAAATATTTAAGTTGTCACGACACAATTATAACACATGCAGCTAACACACTAGAATTGAGACAGAAGAAGGAGAAGCGGACTAGTACGAATTTATGGAATGTGTTCCATCATTCCTAAACCAAGACGTAGATAGTTAAACGATTTACGTTTAAGGGGTTTCGTAAGAATGTTGGCAATGTTGTCGACGGACGGCACTTTATCTCGATTGACATATGTCATTTCCGAACATATCACGAAGAAAGTTGTGACAATTTTTCGATGTGTTTTGGTTCGGAGTATGTTGCACTGGGTTTTGCTAAGTCAATTTGCTCCTTTATTTTTGCACAGTGATACGGGATGTCGTCGAGATCGAACGGTCAAGTTGATAAGATCTTGTTTCTTCCATAGTGCTTGTTGCCATGCCTTTCCCGGTGCTTTACGTATTCGCTTTGGTAGTGGATATAGTAAGAGCGGTTTTTTTCTTCGAGAACCAAGATGTCAAACAACATCTCATGAAACGAACAAATGACCTACTTAGTGCTTCATTCAATCTCACATAATACACCCGCATGATCCGTAAGTCGGCATATATTACTGTCTCTATGCCGGTCCCCTTTAGGATATCATAAACCTAAGTGGCATAGTGCCTTTTAATGAACAGAAGATACGCTTGACCGCTTCAAGGTGAGAGGTTTTAGGAGCCTCTTGGAAGCGGGCACAAAGGCAGACACTAAACATGATAATCTACCTACTTGTCGTTTAAGGTTATAAGATGACTGCCTATCATGCCTCGTTAATTGGTACTATCTACGACTCACACTCTATTGTCTTTTGTGAGTTGTGGTAACGGAGGACATGGGGGTTTTTCATTGGTTTAGATTCTTCTAAGCCAAATTTCTTAAGCATTTCATAATTAAATTTAGATGTTAATAGAAAATACCAACTTTCATTTGGTTTTATTGTAGTCCAAGGAAGAAGTTAAGTTCCGGCCATCATGCTCATCTCAAACTCATTCAAGCATGATTTTGGACAACTTCATCACACATGTCTTGACAACTTGACCAAATAGTAATGTCGTCGCATATTGTGAACGATGAGAGTTTTGAACATTTTCTTCTTAGTAAAATGATTGTTTATCTACTACAATTCTTATTTTATATTCATGTTTTTAAATAACAAAAAGCTTTTAATCATCATACCAAGCTTTGGGTGCTTGTTTAAGACCGTATAAAGCTTTCTTTAGTTTATAATTAAACATGATCTGGTTTTTCAAAGTCAATGAATCCTAAGGTTGTGCACGTATACACCTTCATTGATAAAACCGTTCAGGAATGCACTTTTTACATCCATTTGGAATAGCTTAAAATCTAAAGCACAAGCATAAGCTAATAGTATCCTAAAAGATGTCCAGTCTAGCAACTACTTGGTGCATAAGTTTCATCATAATCGAATGCCCTCATTATATCGTATCTATAGCCTTAACAACTAACCTAACTTGAGCAACAAAATTATTTCTAAACACCCACTTAGTTCCTATGATTGTCATATTCCTAGGTTGTGGAACTAACTCCAAAACGTCGTTAGCAACAAACTAATTTAATTCTTCTTGCATAGAAATTATCCAACTTTCATCTCCTAATGCTTCATTCACATTCTTAGGTTTTATAGTTGATATAAAACAAAAGAAATTACTTTGGTTTTGGGCTTGTGATCTAAGGGTTCTTTGGTTAAGGTTTCCTATGACATTATTCTAATGGATGGTTCCCTAGATTCCTGTAAATATTGACGTATTTCTTTCAATCTCTAAAGTTTTTCATCCTCAATGTACATATTCTTTCTAGGTTTTTCTTTTCAGTACCTTAATTTGTTTCTTCATCATCTAATAACATTTCAAGCCCCAAGGGTGATGTCTTAGAGGGTGGAGGATTTTACATACGAATGTCACGATGAGAGATTCTTCGAATTTCCTAAGTATTTTTGTTAAGGATAATGTAGCTTTACTAATTTTGGGAGTAACCTAAACAGACACCTTCGTATGACTTTGGGTCAAACATGGTAAGGTTCATTTGGTGTTTGAATGAATGCACAGCGTTCTAAACACGTTTCCCCTAAAAACAACAAAGAGGTTTCTACTCTCACAAGAAGTTCATAGGTATTTTTTCCTAGGATCGCTCTAAATTAGAGATTTCGTTGAGAATGTATGTGTGAAGTATCCACGGCGTTACACGAAAGCTTTGAGGTAACGAGTTGCTCGAATTCAACATAGTCCTACTCATTTCTTGAAAGTGTCCTGTTTTTCCCTTTCGACCACGCCATTTGAATTGAGGAGTGCGTGGAACTAAGAGTTATGTGTAATACCATTGGCGTTACAAAATTCTCATTCTCCAAATTTCACCTCATTATCAAAATTCCTACCGTGTCAGTATTCTATTGACAACACAATAGTAGAAATCCTGATGAGGTTTTGAATTTTCTTATTGAAATATATTTGAATGATCAAAGGCTTCAGTTTTTTGTCCTTAAGGAATCTAGTCTAAGTATACCTAGAGTAATCATCTACTATGACTAAGGTGTATCGGTTTCCTCCGTAACTCCATACGGCATATAGACCGAAGAGATCCATATGAAGGAGTTCTAAGCATCTAGTCGTTGAGACTATATTCTTAGCCTTATGACTAGCGTGAGCTTGCTTTCCAATTTTGCAAGCATCACAGAAGTGTTGATCAAACTTAAGCTTAGGTAAGTTTTCTAAGTAAATCCTTAGAATGCTAAATGATTGAATGAGACGCATATTTGCAGTGACCAATCACTTATGCACAATAAGGAATTTTCATCAATCGTTGACTAGAAAATTTGGTCTTACGAGCTTATTTCCTTAATTCATCACTTATAAGCCTTTCTTCCTAATACCTCTACCTGTGACCTTGACCATCCTTAGTGGATATCACTATCATTGTTCAGAGAAAGTAGAGCACTACCGACTTTCTATCACAATATTTGTCCTATACTTAGACAAGTTAAGATCTAAGTTTTTCTACAGTTCTACATTATCTAATTTGAGAGAAGACATTCAAAATCGTACTTTTTCCATAAGAAGTGTTACTAGTCGAAGATTACTACCAAATATAACATTACCTCGCATTGAAGGCGTTGTAGTCTTGTTGAAGGAGCTTTCGGTTACACCCGTCATGTGTTTGGAGCATCCGTTATCCTTTATCCACTCATCGGGTTCCAAGTCAACTCCAAGGCATATATATTTATATAAGGCAACACCTTAAACATTTGGTCCTCCAATATCTCATGGGTCCAAACGTTGTATGCTAAACATCCCTTGTGCATTTGATGCATAATTGGTGGATGTGAAAATGGAATGACACATTCCCATGCATGTAACGTTTGAACGTGGAAGTTGTTCCAAGATATCGAGACATCAAGTAGGTTGATTTTGTAGGACTAATGTTTCTCTTTCTGGTTTGTGGTGTCTTAGGACGAGTGATAATATTGATGACTCTAGTTCCAGGTGGTGAGTTTTTGATCTAAAATTAAGTATTTAAAAATCCAACTCCAGGTTTTGATAAAGGCTTATAAAATATTGTATACTTCATAATCACTAGCAACGGGAAACTTTGACGTTGTTTACTATAATGTGTAATGGTCTAGACCCTAAAATAGATTTTGAAAAGACACACATCACATATCTAGGTGTACCAACTGAGGTGGTCATAGTAATTGTTTTGGGGCCTTCCGAGAACCTTTGTGGGGTCCCCAGATATAAGGGACCCAACATCAACAAGACGCCTTTTTCCTAAGCTTTCAAATAAATTTTATATCTTTAGTTCCACTACATGATGCTTTCAAATTAAATTAAATCTAAACCCAATTTTTCAACCGAAGGGTTTTTGATTACTTAGACATTCATTTAGACATGAGTGTAACTCATTTCAAATTATTTAATCTATGACTTCCTCTTTGAGTTTTTCAATCTCCAATTTAAGCATATGACATTTTTTACACATTTGTTCGTCAGTGTTTGGTATTATTTTTAATGGTTTTGTTGATTCCATGGCTTAGTGTTAACTCTAACAAAAAATCATAAAAACCAAAATAGAAGTAGCAATATGTGTAGATCTTGGATTTTGGCTTATTGAGTTGTTTAATCATGTTTATTAAGTTTGATTTAAGCTGTATCAAGGGTTAGTTAGCTAGAATTCATTTCATAAGCTTTTTATCAAAATCTTCATCTGCAAAGGGGTGTTTGGGAATAAGCCTGTTTGACTTCATAAGTCAAAGGTTATTTGTGACTTCTCTTTGATCAGCTTCACTTTCATGTTTGATTAAGATTTAAGAAGGTTTGAGAGTTTAGATTTAGCTCAAAATCATTTTAAAGCTTCTTGAGTTAGGCTGTGCACCAGGGGAGTTTTTCCTTTTTTTCTTAAATTGCTAAAAATTGAATCCAAGCTCTTTGAGCTTAATTTGTGTGTGCATTGTGTTTATTCACTCTCAAGTAGAGTAAGTAGTGCAGGTGTAACCATTTAGGTAACCTGCACTTCATTTAGTGGATGTGCCATTTGCTCTTGCAGTAGTAACATTAGTTACTACTGCCTTCCTTTTTGATCTCATTCTTATTAGCTTAAGAAGTCTTTAGTCCTTAAAATTCAGTTTCCTTATAGATTAGATATAGCTTAATTTAGTTTAAGATCCTGTTCTCATTTTCTAGCTTAAATTCTTTGGTTAAATTTGCTTTATAAAAAACCCCCCCTTCCTTAAAAAAACCAAAAAGCCAAACAGTAAGTAATAACTTATAGCTTTTAATTAAGCAATCTTAGCTTTGAAGAAATAGGTTATAGGTTACTATGATTTCATAGCTTAATAGTTGTTTATCTAGTTTTCATAAAATAGGGTTCTGAATTAGCTTATTAAGCTTTTTGAGCTTAAGTGGATTTTGTGCTTTTTGAGTTAATTCCTGAGTTTCCCTTTTTGATCTTCAAATTCAGCTAGGGTTAAGTGTTTGTAGCTTAAGTAGCTTATCATTTTTAGCTTATGCAGCTCATAAGCTACATAGGACAATTTTTGTTTTTTAATTTGAGCTTATATTAAAGCTTGTGCAAAGCTTTTAGTGAAATCAAGTTTTAAAAGCCTTAAAAGGCTACTTTCTGTGAACAGTCTTTCAAAAGCTCTTTTTGAGCTTATCCTTTAGTTTTAGCTCAAGTTATCTTTTTTAAAAGTGATTAAATTTGAGTGTTCTATAAGCTCCAGTATTCAGTTTTTGTAAAAAGTTAAAAATAAAAAAGTGCAAAAAGGGGTGTATTGCCAGACTAGAACCCAAGACCTCTCCCTCATAGTCCATACGTTTTACCATTGTGCTTCAATAGCTCATCCAACCATTCCTTGCACCATTTAATCTTTATACTTGATTTTCTTTTCCTTTTTCCTTATAAGCCGTAGCATAGTTAGCTTATTGTAGTGCTTATTTGAGTAGTATTTTGAGTGTGCTTATTTTTCTTAGGTTCCTGCTAGCATTAAGTATTTTCCCTGAATTTTTCACATTTTTCCATTAATTAGTTTAATTTCTATCATTTTTCGAAAGTTTAAATCTTAGAAAATACATAAAAAATAGAAAAACTTTTAAAAAAAATACAAAAATAGTTTTTAGTTTTATAAAAAGTACTTTTAGTTTTACATTAAGAAAAATCATTTTTACCTTTTTAGATTTTAATTTTCATTTTTGAGCTTTTATTTTTAATTTTAAAAATAAGATTTTAATTTTAAAAATAGTTAAAAATAGTTTTCTGAGTTTTTAAGTAACTTTGGACTTTTTCTAGTTTAAAAATCATTTTTCTTAATTTTTAGAACTCAATTTACTATTTTTTAGGATTTAATTAGACTAAAATAGTTTTTAATTCATAAAAATTCAAAAATAAATCAAAAAAAATGGTTTTTCTTTTTCTAAAATTTTTTCTTGTTCTAATTAGGTTTAGAAATTAAGTGTTGCAATTTTAAAGTTTAATTTTAGTCCTTATTTGCTATTTGTCGTTTTTTATTTGTTTTCCTGTTAATAAGTTTAAACAATTGTTTAATTGCTTTTAATTATTCATTTTAATTGTTTCTTTTATTTAGTAGTTATAGATACTCAAAAATATCTTTTCTCTCATTCAAATCATAATCCAAGCTAAAGCGAGGTTTCAATTTCACAAGTCGTTGGGGAAACGACCCGGGCGATCATTCTTCTCGGTTAAATATACGTATTATATATTATATATATCTTTTAGAGTGAGCTTTTCTTAAGGGAGACTTTAGGAAAGTTCTTAATTTCTCTTTTGGAATATTATTAGTATATTTTATAGCGTATATAAAACTTACAATCACATTACTAAGTTGTTCTCTGTGTGCATCATACAGTTTTTTAAGTTTAGCATAAGACTCTTTACATTCATTTCAACAGGAAGTTACCTCTGTGTCTGAGCCTGAGCTGTTGCAAGCCATCAAAGCATAATCTTCTTCTTCTGAGTGACTGGTCCAATCAACACCTTCTCCATCAATAGTCACCAATGCTTTAGAGTCCTCCTGCTTACCAGATCTTCTCCCATCCTTATTTCCAGAGTTCCAAGCATCTCTCCTCCTATTATCTTGATTTCCCTTGGTTCTACACTCTCTAGCAAAATGCCCTGTCTTGTGACAATTGTAACACTCGACTTTGGTTTTATCAAAACCAACTGGTTCCATTGCATCAAATTGTAGCTTTCTACCTGTCTTTTTGTAGAACTTTTTCATCCTCATTGAAATCATGGCCACCTGCCATTTCAAGTCCATTTCTTCTAAGTCAAATTCATCAAGTTGTTCCAAATCCTCATGAACAATGAGGGAAACTGATTGAATTTGCAAGTAAGGAGTATGATGAAGTTTGTTCATACTGTGAGTTATGACCAGAAGGATTAGAAACACCATAAGCGGTACTAACATCATTAGTACTGATGGTGTTCTTAGAGATAAATGCCACATTCTGCGTGCTAGAGGGTGATGCAGTAGAGCCTTTTACAAATCATTCTGCAAAAAGACCTAGATTATTATACAGATCTTCAAAGCTGAACTGTGTAATAGAGTGCACGGTCCTGGCTTGGGTCCCAATGATTTAAGGAAAACTTGAGAACCAGGCAGAAGGTAAGACTAAGGAATTTCTGATTTGCATCCTCGATGATTCACCTGCCACATGAATCTCAATTGACTCAGAAGACATTGCAACCTGTCATAGCCTTTATATTCCTTCTGAGTTTTGATACAGAGAAACTTCAAACTGTTGCTTTCGAAATAAACTCTGCATCTCTTGATTCTTCCATTTCCCACAAAATCTAGATTTATGGCATCCCACATCTCTTTGCATAGTCATTTTAGGAAATTTTAGCAAGATATCTTCTTAAGCCATAAAGCAAAGTGGTCCTAAGCTTTTCTTTCTCTTTCCTCTGGCTAGGATCTCTTCTGCAGTCCTTGGAGGCAGAACCTTGATTTGACCTTATGTATTTGTGGTGATTGATACAGGACCATTCCTATTTTGTATAACTTCCCAGATTGGATAGTTTGTATGGGCCAAAAAATGTTCCATTTTCATGGCCCATATGTCATGTTCTCCTTTTTTTAGAATAGGAAGTTTGATGGTTGAAACAGTGTGAGGAGTTTGTTGTGTTGGTGTATGTGATGATGGTGGAGGTGTGGTAAATTTGATCTTAAGAACCTGACATATTAGTTATATTAGATAGGGATTTATATAACTGGTTTTTTGACTCACGAGGCTCTGATACCTACTTTTGAGTCTCAAACGAACAGATCTTTGCAGCCTGCTAAGAGTGATAGCCAACTTGTATGAATACAGATTGACTATATAGAAACACTGACTATGAATACAAATTAATATATGCGGAATCCTACTACAATAGTATTAAGAAGAACATGAAATACTAAACTCTGAATTCTATTAATAATCTGATAAAGTGATAACAGGATTACTAACTATGAGGATATGATTGTAATGAGATGAGTTGTTGTTGTTGTTGTCTCTCTAATATCGTAGGGTTCCGTTTATAAACCAATGATAAACCCTAACAGACTTACAAAAACGCACAAAAGATAATACATATTTTTTCCTACAATATCTCATACATATCTCTTAAGCTTGAATGGAAGGATAGAAGGTGTTTAGAGTATAGTTAAGACATGGGTGGTTTGATTTAATGTTTATAAACATAGTATAGACATTATAAGCCCATCAATTATAAGGTTACATGAGCTAGGGCTGTAAAGCCTTGATCATGAATAACCGTTAGTCGTACTGTGTAGATTTTTGGCATGGAATTTGCGTGCGAGTTCGTGAAGCTTAAGGTGAGTATTCATAGCCCCTTTTTAACTGATTTTATTGAGGTGAAAATGATACTAAAATTGGTTTTGAGTTTTTTTAATAGTTGTGATAAATGTATTTAGATGTTTTTGGACATTACTTGGTATGCTAACATAACATAGATGTTCTGAGTTTATGGGATTGGAAGGGGTAACCCTACCCAATTATTAGAAGTAAGGATCGAAGGGGACACCTACCCGTATGAAATTTGTATAAGTTGTTGATGTCATTTAGTGATCTGGTATTGATTCCAGTACTAAATCTATGCCTAAGTGTGTACCTTGTTTATGTGATATTAATTGCTTGCATATGTGTATAGTACTATAGTATGTCCTAATGTTTTTAAATCGCAACAAGAGTAAGTGTTTCCTTTTAAACCTATGAATCTCACCAACATTATGTTGACGTTTTAAAGTATCATTTTCAGGTGAGCATTGTGAAGTTAAGATTCGTGGCTAGAGAGAGACCTTAAGAATTGCATTATGGAGTCTTCTTTTCTGGAGTCTTCATTTCATATTTTCGTACTTCAGATATTTTGATTTATGGTGATGTTTAGTTTGGATTTATTTTCTATGTCTATGTATTGTGTGTACGATTAACCTCAATACAAGACCCCTCTTGTGTTAGGTATCGTCATAACACTTTGTTTTTAATATAATGCATTTTAGACATTCTCTATTGTTGACATCAATGTGTTTTATGATGCCTATCTTGTTATGCCTCGCGATTTTGCCTTGGCAGGGGTGTGACAAGATTGATCAGAGCCATTGGTTATAGAGAAGTAGGTGGTTTAACCTAGACTATAACCTAGGAGTCCTTCGTATAGCTGCATAATATGATCTATGTGTTTAGCTACCTAGGCGTTTTGCTTTCTTGTTTTTTTTCTAAGTTTTATTTCGACCTACAGGCTACTCGACATCAGAAGATCCGGAAGAGGATTTTTAAGGAGGAGCCTCTCAAGGAACCTAAGAGGAAGTTTTATTTAGAGGAGTCGAAGAAGGAGGATGACTTAGATCTCTTGTCGGATGCTCATAGTAGGCCTGGACCCGCGGAGTCGGGTGACTTTTATGAAAGCAAAGTCAAACCTAAGCGAGGCCCATCATAATTTTATCCCGTCTTTTACCTCGACACTTTGCTATCGATTATTTCTTTTGGATATTATGTATTTTTGGGCGCTTCGAGACCTTCATTTTCTTTCTGTCATTTTTGATTTATCTTTATATAAATAAATTTTGCTTTGTATGATCATCGTATCTGTCTGTGTTATATTAAGTGGTTTATAGAAGTGCAATGTGCTATAATTGCATATATGTGTGTATCATAAGATGTGTAGTCCTTGGAAGCAGTACATCTCTGTAAAGATTGCACTTATAATTATGAGGTGGCCAACAAATTATAAAGGCCTCACATACGAGAACTTGTGACTAATAATACATTGAACGTGTTCGCATGTTAAATTTGGAGTGTTAAGATTTTTGTATTTCATTCAGATTCCTAACTATAAGTTTAGCATCCATTGCTAAAAACCATGTTAGTATGGATGTCCTATCTTTCCTATTCGACGTCTTTATGTATATTGGTTGTTCGGATATGCTCCTTGGGATATAGGTGCATTTCATTGGTTTTTTCATTGCATTGATTACTCGTATGAGTATCAAAAATTTCTTTTAAGCACTAATTGTTCCTAATATATTAGTGTTGATCATTACTCTGTTCTTTATATATCATTTGGTTTTCGTAACATGTTACGACAATGTATAGTAACCGACGGTCTTTTCTATAGGTTTTCTTTGATCGTGAGTACGTATGATCTTCAACGTTCATCTTTGGTTCGTAATGTCTTGTATGAATTTCTCATGTGCGTGTTCGCTTTAACTTTATTCGTAACTATATGGTTCCTTGTACGATTTCTTTTTTCCCGCTTTATTTTATCCTTTTCCCCCAAAATAAAAAACAATAGAATTGTGTTAGAGTCTTTACGGTATTTTACAATCCCTTTTGGTATTACGATGTCCTTTGTTTGAGTAACATATTTTATATTGAAGTCGAATTATAAAAACCCTTTTGAAGTATATCCTTGATCATATCGATCTGCTACTATCTCTCAAACTAGAGAGACGAGTGAACACACATTGTATGAATATGTTATGACAACACTTTTATAGAAATGTCTCTTTATTTTATTTAAAAAAAAACTATGTTTACAATAATTTTTATGAAAACAATATGATATTGGTTGAATGTCAAAACTATGTTTGAGATAATCTTCAAGAATAAGATATGATAATATTTTTATATGCTTGTTTTTGATAAATTTTATTATGTTTAATGTGATTTATATGGGTAAGTGATAACGCTCCAAATACACATAAATTATCCCTCGAAAATACACTAAATATATATACGTTAACGCATGAAATATTGCAGAATTTGCCTGTTTGTTGTGTAATATTCATTTCAGGACCAAAAGTGACGAAAAAGACTAACGATGCAAAAAAAATCCAGTTAAAATGCACTAACGATCATTACAAGAAAGATCTAGAAGAAAAATTAAAGAGGAGTTAATGATTAAAGCAAAAGTGCGGCACACAATATATTTTATGCGGCGTACTTCTAAACGAATTGAATGCCATTTAATTAATCACTAAGTGCGGCGCACAATTTCTTATGTGCAGCACACTTTGCTGTCAGTTACTCCCAAATCATAAATGATTGCAATGATTGTGCAACCTTTCACTCCCCCAAATTATGCAACTGAAGACCCATCCTCAAGTATAAATAGAGCACGAATTTTGGAGGAAATCATCACTCAAATCATTCCATTCTCATCTTTCAATCATCAATCACAAGTTCTAGTAGTTTTAGTAGTTCTAAGGAGGTTTTGAAGGTTAACCACCACCTCAAGTCACTTTCCCTTGTAAAGAGCAGAACAAACTCCCAGAAAGTTGGAGTTGCTAGTGTTACTATAGTCAATTGTTACATTGATCTTGGAAAGCATTGTAAGGTTTTGAACATCTACTCTTGAAATATTGGTAAAAACATGTTTTTATCTTTCGATAATATGAATGTTGAGTTCACCATAATTGTTATATGTGTTGTTATTATGATTGTTGAGTAGATTAACATGTTTGGTTAGGAGCTACATGATTATTATAGATCAAACTTGACTTTTGGAAAGAGCTTTTGATATGAATATATAAGTCATGATGATTTTGAACTTGGACTATATAATCTTTAATTTGATCACCATATATTCCTTATAATAAGTCGAAAGACTTCCGGTTAAGAAATATGATTTCCAAGATTGTATTTTCATCAGACATCATAGCCTCAGACCTTAGCCTAGTGAGGATTGGCCAAGGTAAACGAACATTAACCAAGTACAAAAGGGTTTAACCCTAAACCAAAATGTCTAACAAAATTGGTTAGCAAACATTATATTACTCCAAAATAAACACGAATTATGCTTAATAAAAGCATTTTTCATAATAAAAAGATAAAGGGCCGAAAGGGTTTTTCATTATGAAATAATAGATAATCCTTTCTAAATATATAAACATTCTTAAATCGATATATTTCATTCCTGAATCGTTCAAAACTCTCAAGTTTGTCCATAATGTTTCTTGTGTCTTAACCAACATGTCCTTAAGATAATACACTTCTTGAAAACAAAACGTTATCTTAGATCCGTGACATGTCTATAAGATAAGTAACCTTAGTCATAATATTATTGACTATTTTCTTAGAATACCCAATCCTCGTGGAACCGACCTGTTCTTGCCTAAAAAGATAATCCTACAAATGTGGGTATAATTTTACCCGTGTGTTTCCTATAATTATCCCGTATTTTTTCAGTCTTATAAATATAAAGCTTTTGAAACAGAACATCAAAGTTTTTGGCGTCGCTGTCGTGGAAAGATTTTTATTCTTGAATTATCGTTATAATTTACAAAAAACCAAATTTTCAAACTACGCCATAACATTGTTTCTGGCAAACTGAACACGATTTCTATCAAAAGTGGGCTTGCAACGAAAAAAGATTTTGTGCGCTGATTTTTCTGCAAAATTCAAAAAGTACAGCCGCACTTCCTACCCTTTTAACAAAAACAAAATCATTAAGAGAAAAAAACAAAAATCTACCAAA
Source organism: Tanacetum coccineum (assembly GCA_026074375.1). Classification (NCBI taxonomy): domain Eukaryota; kingdom Viridiplantae; phylum Streptophyta; class Magnoliopsida; order Asterales; family Asteraceae; genus Tanacetum; species Tanacetum coccineum. Next base: position 20,911 of record BQNB010054343.1, read on the forward strand.
CCCTAAAACCCCATAATTGTAATTTTACCATGTTTGAATAATGTGATTTTATTATTCCTTGTATTTACATAATTGTCAACAAACTTGTATATAATAATTCAACATTAAATCACAAAAACCACAAAGAAAATGTTTGATCATTGCTTGTTTTAATTTATAAATGCTACGTGTAATTCTTATTTTCAAGTGTTGCCTGCTTGACTTTAATAATTAGCATAATAAGATATAAGTAAATTATAAAAAATTAAAATTTAAAAAAACTAAAATTCAAGAATCACGGCCGCACTTTCTTAGAAGTGCGCCTACTTTCCTCCTGCCTAAAACAAACAGATTGGTTTTTTGCTTTTACTTCGATTCTTAACGTAAATTGCTGCATTAAAAATTCAATTAGTTTATCCTAATAAAAAGTGTAAAAAGCTATGTTATATGTTTTAAAACTAACACCACTAATAGTTGTTTAATGAAGGTTCATTCAATAGAATTTATGACCCAAATTCGAGTCTCGGAAGGATTTGTTTAGGAGATGACACTACTACAAAAAAGGCTAAAAACACCCCCCTAAAAAGATCAGTTATGTAAAACCCTATCTCTATGACAAAAAAATAATGGGAAGGGAATAAATGGAATTAGGTTTTCTAGTAAAAACCAGTTTTCATAATAGAAATTGTATAAAAATTGGTTTTTGGGGTGCAAACCACTCTTTTTACACAATTAAAGACAACGGTGTGTATGTAACAACATGTCTCTATGTGTTTATGTTATGGAGACCATTTTTTTATAAAACAACCATTTTTATAACACATTAAAGAACACAGTGTGTAGGTAATAACATTTCTCTATTTGTGTATGTTACAGACACCATTTTATATAAAACAACTTGTCTTATTTTATGTTAATAATTTGGTGTGCTAAAATATTCTTAACTTTAAGAAAAACAATTAAAAGCAAACTTGACATATGATTAAAATCATAAGGACTAAATAGCATATACTAATTTAGAATTAGTAGAGTGTTGAATTCTTATACTTATACATTTGATAGAATGACGGCTAATACATATATAGAGATAGTCTACGTACGAGTCTCTTCGAGCTATGGATTATAAGTCCGAGGAAGGCGCTTCATGTCTTGGCATTGAAAACAAGTAAAAGCTAAAACACATTGATAGCTCCTAATGTATATATGTTTTCGCTATCAGATGTCCATGATAAATTGCTCATTTTTACATTGTTTTGATTAGATATGATGCTATTATCGCTCTAATGTGTATTTTTAGATTTTATATGGAGAAAATGGTAAAAAGAAACGAAAAGGGAAAAGAAATGAAGTAAAATAATGAAGAGTGAAAGATTTAGACGTATCTCTATGTTTTGGTCATAACTTCTTCGTCCGAGTTCCGTTTTAGTCAATTTAAAAGGTTCGTGAATTGGGCCTTAAATAAGACTTGGGACTACTTAATTCATATGGCCAATATAAAACAATCTCATTAGAGATGATGTGTTTTTACTATTCATTATAAACACTGGTCATGGCCTGCCCCAATGACTACAGCCCAACCCAAACGCATGCCATCTCTCTCTACAATCTTCGTTTCCAATTCTTATTTTCTTTGAAGAAATTCTTTTAATGGTAATTCACACAAAATAACAGAATTTTTTTTAATTTTAATTCACTCAAGACTTACACAAATCGAACAGTCATAAACAAAGTTTTTGAGTACATATCTTTTTTATTCTATAATGAGTACTTTTAATAATCATTGGTACCTATGTTTCAAGAAAAAATTCAACATACTCTTAGCCCCGTTGTTTCAGGTATGATGATTACTTATATAACCTAGTTTTGATTTTGCCTTTTTTTAGCCTTTGTTTTGGTTTTTTAAATCTTTATTCGTGGTTATGTTATTGAATTTCGGCTAATGGGTTGGAAGCCGGGTTGATTTTAAAGTTCGTGACTAGCAGTGAGTTGAGCTTTTGATTTATTATGCGTGTTTAAGGGCTTGATTTTTAGGTTTTTCTTTATGATTTTATGATTTTTATGTACTTTAGCTGATTTAATTATGTGCTTTCGTGTCTATTAATTCACACTTTTTATTGTTTGAATTAGGGTTAGTAAGATGATATGGATTATGGATTTATGGGCAATGGTGATTTTGAAGTTAAAGGCTATTTTTTGTGTTTACGTAAGGCTTATTTTTCCATCTTTGTCTGGCCATTTTTCGCATAGATAACACACTCTGATATAAATTTGGAACCACGATTTTATATGATTAGGTAAGTTTCCGATATAGAATCCCTATGCAGATGCCGATGTAGATAATATTCATGAGATGGGCTATATTTTCAAGCATAGAAACAATTAACATTTGCGTATCATGGTTACGATGTAAGGCTTATATATTGTGGATATCATTTTTACCGTCGTCTCCGATCTGGCGTGGTAGCCACACTTGTAATTGTGGTTGCAGACATGCCGATATGTGTGCCTTTCACTTTGTGGAAAGTGGAACGACGACAGAAAGCAAGAATTGGTCGCCTCAGCAACCTCTACAGGCGCACACCGGTCATGGTTTAACACAAGGCAGGTTTATTACGTCTCTGTTAAAATGTCATATTGATACGTGGAAAAAGGGATGTGAATAGTGCCAATGATGATAGTTTTTGTTACTTCTTGGTCTAATTGAGACCCGTATCCTTGGCTAGTGCAATCACACTAAAAGTGCTTTGTAGCACACATATCGGCGTGTGGTCCCGCTAACTAGTATTTTAAACGCCTGAGCCTCCATATGTTAATTATAACATACTCCTTATAGACAGATGACTACCGAAAGCCCTTTATGGAATTTACGGTCAATTTGTTGTTGCCACTTGCGTTACCATTTCACAGAAAGAGATGTTGCCCACCTGAGTTAAATGCAGGTATGTGGTTTTGCTTAAGCTTGGGATTGACACATTTAAACTCTTATCTGGCTTAAGCTTGGGATTCACACTCAATCGCCTACTTTAATATTTTTTACTGCGTTTCAGGAAAAGCAAACAAGCCTTGAATAACGTGCACCACCGGATATGGATATGGAATGGCAAAATCATGGTGCACTAGTGGCGTACTAGTTCCCTTTTGCATCTACCTATTCTGCAAGCAACACACTTTGTGCTCACGCCGCAGCAACCACAACCGACCACAATTACATTGTAGAAAGAGCCTGCAAACGATAATTATGGGCAAGCAGCAACACCCACAGCTGGCAATGCACATCTCAGAAAGAGCTGCAAACAGATTCGGTGTCCTAGATCTGAAACATCCGCTGAACGACGTAAGTATTGTATTCATGCACCCCATCTATTTACTAACAACTAACATCTAACATCTAATATCAATTCATTTGTTTATTACCACAGGCATCCGTCAAATATTTTCATCACTCCTTTATTCAATGAAGTAACGCATATTTTTCAAGCTCATATATTTTCTCTATACCTACTTTCCTTTACAGGTTCCATTTCATACCTCATTTAGGAATTGTACATATCTAATATCGGACATTGTGAGGGCGATGTCTTTGCCATCATGCTGCAAGGGTAAATGATCCTTTTACTGAGTGGATAAATGTTAAAGCAACAACAAATGAGGCTTATTTGGAATCATTTGCATTGGATGTATGTATTGTTTTGCATGGGGGGAAAGAAAAAAAAAAAAAAACAATAAGGCCAGATGTTTATTGGCAAAAAAAACACCCAGCCACACAACAAACTTCATTTGACGAACACACTACAAGAACAAACAGTCGCAACGCCGTTCATCCTACATCTAAAATAATTGGCGAACGCCGTAAGTACTGTATTCGTATGCTTCAGCAATTTTTTTTTGCTTGCCATCTAATATTCGAAAAAAAAAACTTCCCTCAACCCAGCCCCCTTAACCCATGTTTAATCTCCTAACTCCCCGCCGCTTGGTATCTCTCTAAGAAGACCCTTTCCTTATTCACCTACTGTACCTACGAACCAAGTCTCCATATCACCCATCGGATTACTTGCCATTACCTCCGCCAGAATACTTCATCAGGTTGTTTGCTCAAAGGTTTTCCTTTTGTGGGTTCCTCTTCCCTGCCTGTATTTTTTTTCTTTTTCTTTAATGTCAAAACTCCCATGAATACTAACTACATATGTGTTCGTGTTGTAGCTGTTCATCTAATTTGACACCATCCGCTGTAGCCTTCATCAGAGTACCAGGTTTGTCTTTTGATCTAAACTCCGTTTCAGTTTGTATGATCCATACAAATGTGGTGCACCTGGGTTTTCTTGCTATTTGTTTTATTTGCATGTGGCTACTTTGTTTTTACCGTGTTATGTTCAATACTGATTACATTTCCATTTCGTCTATTGCTTATGGCCTGTGATTTTAGTTTGCCAATACATATTGCGTAATTAGAAATTACCCATTGTATTATGCATTAAGTGTTGCTTAAGTGAACATTGCTCATTACATTAAGGATCAAGCTTACGACAAGCAACGTGTACTTTACATATACAATATTCTATTTCTTCTTTACCTTATGAAAACAAAAAGTAAATCTGTCAAAAGGAAATTGCCACATCTTACTAGACATAAGTATACATTGAACGATCCACATGGAGAAGGATCCTGTTCCAGCATAGATGGCTCGCTAATACAAACGGCACATGCGGATATGTCCACCAATTGTGAGACTGATGTTGTTTTAAAATCATCACTAAGAGATGTCACACTAACAATAACTCACAACGATAAGCGTCTTTCGATACGTAAGTTGTTACACATTCACACATGCCAATCATGCTTGCTTTGTATCTTCATTCATTCTTCATTTGCGTGTGCAATAACTATCAACAATTTGCAAACACAATAGAGGTTACACCTGTTGCTACTGGCAATAACTTAGAAAGTTACACACACAGACCAACACAAAATATATATAGCAGCCCACATGGAAGCTGACCTTAGTTGACAACAAATGCAGCCAATTTTTGCTTTCCCCAAATAGAAAAAAAACCCTTTACCAATATATTTATAAGTCATGATAACAAAGTATATATTATCCCAATGTATTACTTAAGGAACATAGGAAAAAATACATATGTCCCAAGCAAAAGGAACAACTTAAAGTAATGGGCTTTCAAAGTAACGGAAAAACCATAGTCCTGCTGCAACGCGCGGGCCACTTAGCTTGTTCCAATAAAGAAAGAAAGAAGAACTGCATTTTGTTTTTGGGCTTTGACTACGAGTAGAATGAAAAATAAAAATCCATCATTAGGCCTTTGGGTTTTGGCGTGGAGCAGAAGACAAAAAGAATAGGGTTTACATCTTTTTTGTGTTATAAATACAATTGGGACTTGAGCGCTTGGGGAAAAGCCGACAAAAGAAGAAAAAAGCCACATTTTTTTACAATTCGTTCTTGGTGTGGAGAAACAACAGCAGACAAAGAAGAATAAAAAAAGAGGAATTCGTCCCTTGTGGAGAGGAGCAGCGAACAAAAAGAATAAAAAAGGGTAGTGACAGCCGATTGATAAGAGAAAAAAGTGACGTCGGGTATTATTCGTTTCGTTTACTTTTGATCTAGCGCTTTGTGAATGCGTCAATCGAATCCACAAATTTTACTCGGGTTTGAACTTTTATTGTTTTAATATCATGTTGAACCTTTGTTTAATTTTTGTTGTGTTCGTTCTTTTATTATGCTCGGCTAAATCTTTATGTTCGTTCTTTTGTTATGTTCCAGAATTCGCTTTAGTATGCATTATCAGGTTGTTCTAGGTTGTTCTGTAAGCTTTAGAATAGCAAATAGTGCTAACCCAATGTCAACAACGATAAAACTGCATATACATTACTGATGTTTTCATTTTATTAAATTACTTGTAGGTACCGTGGAGTAATGAGCGTCCGTTAGAGAACAAAGAATTGAACGCGATCATTGGCGCATGGTTCACATTGTGGCAAGCATTGGACGCTAGAAAAATTCAGATTGAAATTATAGGTGTTGTAGTTGTTATAGTTAATTTGTTTGAATTCTAGTGATTTAATTTGATTTGAATTTTGTATTTGCTTTATGTTATGCTGAAATAAAAGTTGTCTTTATTTACTTTAATTTGTTGATTTTGACATTTTTGGTCCATGTAACTCAGTTTATATATATTTGCTGTATTTATATTTCTTTATTTTGGTAGGTTAAATTTGTAAATTTTGGAATTTATTAAAGAATTCCAATTTTTTTTAAATGATTAAAAAAAGACCGGTTTTGAGATAAAAATATATCTTTTTAATCTATATAAAGATTGGTTGGATGTTGTTATAAAGATATATTTTGGGAGAACCAGTATGGAGACCAATTGTTAAGGAGACCATTTCTTAAGGAAAGAACCAGTGTCGATTCTTCTTATAGAGATTGGTTGCATAACCGATTTTCATATGTTTCCATCATGGAGATACCCCTCTTGGAGAGTGGTTCCAAAACCACTCTTTAGGGGCTATTTTAACCAGTTTCTATGGCTTTTTTTGTAGTAGTGTGATGTGATCGTAATCACGAGTGACAAAGCTGAAGGGTCAGGAGATTGGAATTATGCGGAGTATCAAGACACAGCTATTAGCAAAGGAAAGGAAGTCATTAACGGACTAAGTTTCTACAGAATTGAAACAGACAGATTAGTGAGCGGTACATTGCACAATGTTGTCGAGAATGGTTTAGAGGCGTTTAGATGGTGAAATTCACTTAACGAGATTATGAGAACTTGATATCCAATGAGTTCGGCAGTTAGTTATGTTTGGAACATGAGGAAAAAAGGAAAAAGGTATGGTTACACAAGAGCATATTTGTTGCTTTAAAAAGGAGACACTACTTTGCAACTTCATCATAAAACCCTGAAGAAGATAATTTAATCAAACCCCGAGATCATTTTTGGAAGATCATTCCTAAGACTATCTCGTTGAATTGTTGATTTCGGTAATGGGGTGATCACCATTTATCCCGAACTGGATCCATTTGAGGATGATTCCAAGAAAACAGGAAAAAGCTCAGACGATTGGGATCAATTACTCGATTTCAATTTTGATGATGTGCCAAAATCCAGAGAATAACTTTCTCCATTTATATGCAAGATGGGGAAGAGCAACCGTAACAAGAAAAGAGAAATGGAGAACTTTAATCTATTCTATCAAGATGTTAGACCATCCGCGTCAGTTGGAAGACATTTGACAAAATAAGAAGCGGCAAAAGAGGAATTGGCAATCAGGATTAGCCAAAGATATGCTTTGTTAGAAGAAGAAAGGCATGTGATTGAAACTATGCCTATAAGACTAAAAGAAGAAGATCTAGAAGAAATCTTTGAGAGATAAGAGTAACATAGATGGAAAGACTATGAACGAAGATGAAAAACAGAGGAAAAGAATTAAAGGTGAAGCTTTAAAGGAAAAAGAAGATCCTGGTGCATTTATATTCCATATAAGACTCGAAGGGAAAGTTAACGAAAATGCACTAGCAGATACTGGATCGGACATTAAACAACCATGCCATAATCGATTCTTTGAAACATAGGAAGAAGATAAGAAGAAGGTGATAGGGAATAACAATGAATAGATCACACTCAGGCGGAAGCAAAGGTCAAAGACTATCTAATGTTTTCTTGTCAAGCAGCGAGAGACTAGAATAAATCGCAAAGTTCATCATCCTGGATATACCAATCGACCGTGACATACCAATTGTGGTTGGTCGGGGATTCCTACGTACGATGGGTAGTCTACTTAACACCTCGGAAAGAATTTTCTCAACCTTTGATGGAGTTTGTCATCAAACCTTTCGAGCTGCGAGATTTGACATTCCGAGAACAGCTGAAAGTGATACTTATTATGAAGAGGAATATGTGATCAAGATAAATAAGTTTGGGGAACCAATATATGGCCGAAGACCAGCTCCATATATAAATTGTGTTAATCAAGAGGATCGATCATCAGCTATACAAGCAGTAACAAACCCGTTCAGAAAAATTAGTGTTTGGAAGAAAGCAGTTAGCTTCCTTGGTTCATTACCCGTACCACTTAAGTAAGTTAACTGGAAGCCTGATTATAAAGGCTTATATACGAAAGAAGAAGAAGCGACAGGACAGTGACAGACGGAAATAAGACTAACTGATCCGTATGGGAACATCTATTTACAAGCGTTCACAACAAAGAAAACGGACCGAAAATTATCAAAGTACCACAAGTTGAGTGATATCTTGTCACCCAACTGGTTTATGGGATAAAATATTATATCAGCTTGGAATAAAGGAGTAGCTATATACTCTCTCTCTATGTTTAATGTTATGTTTTTATAAAAATAAAAATCATATGTATAAATCCATAATGGATTACATTTGATGTAAGGATGTTAATCCAATATATGATATATATTAAGCTAATGTGATGGATTGATTCATGTTTTAATATGTGTATAATAAAGATTGTGATAATAAACAATAGTATATACTATATAATAATATATTAGTATATATTATAAATATATATATAAATATATATATATATATATATATATATATATATATATAAATATACAAAGTACGCTGCACTTAAGGTAAGTGCGCCTCACTTTTTGCGCAAATATCCTTTGATAAAAAACTTCCTAAACATGATTTCAAACATTTAAAAATGTTCTCACACACACAATCAAACACAAAACTCTGGGTTTCTATCAAAACAAAGAAGATATATAAAAAATCAATCCATCAACCTTGTAATCAATCCTAGTTATGATTAATTTCATTCTTAACTGGTATTACAATAATTAGTTATAACCATAGGATTTATAATAATTGAAAAGATTAGGAAACCTTAATCCCCAATATATAATGAACAATAAAACTTTAGAATTATGATTTTAGACTATTTTTACACAAGCATGCTTAATAATTTGATTTAATCTGATAATATACAGTTCCTATTAGAATTTAAATTAAAATAAATGTGAAAATCCAAATTATTCTTTTCCCCAGCCCGAAAGTATGCCAAAGGTTTTGTCCCAATGAACCGCCGACTTTGCCTTTTTCTCCCAGAAGTCGACCGCACTTTAGGAAAGTGCACCGCACTATTCTATCTCAGAAAGTAACATACTGTTTCTAAAACCATCAAAACACTCCGCCAATCTTGCTAAAATCATTTCTAAACATAACCCAAACATTATTGAGATTGTCGTTTTAATGTGTAGACTTCAGGAACACACAACGGAGAAGCCGGATCGTCATGATCCAAATGCTCAAGAATTGAAATCGTGGAAGAGTTATTGCTTCCATAAGTTCACCATGAGTTTTTACTATGGGAAGGATGTACCCTAGATGCTAAGTCTAGGTACAATACCAGATTGACCTAATTGCTTCCTAGACACATTTACTCATCGTGTATCGTAAAATAGGATGTGTTGAACCGAATGGGTTGTGATGGGGAAATTGATGATATGTTAAGAATTAGGGTACAAGAAGCTGAATCAGAAGGGAAGGGAAATTACTTCGTAGCTTGGATAGAGCTTTTAATATTAATGAGCCAATTTATGCCGAACTTTGCCATGAGTTTTATTCTACTTATGAGTTTGATAAAGTATGTGCTGATGATGAATTGCAGTCAAAGAAGATCATCAAGTTTAGACTTGGTGGACGAGCCCATAGTTTGACTTTATTAGAGTTTGCTCGTAGATTGGGATTATATCAAGCAGTGGAGCTAGAGGAGGATGGTTTCAATGTTTACTTTAAAAGAGGTTTACATAGTGATGATAATTTTAATGCTACAAATTATTGGTTGAGCATTAGTCGAGAGGAAACCCTTAGTTTGTCTAGGAGTCATACTTCTACTATCAGGAACCCAATTTTAAGGGTGATCCACAAAATGATCACTTATGGTTTGTGTTAGAGGACGACTAGGTATGACAAGGTGCAGAAGCGTGATTTATGGCTTCTAAGTATGTTTGAAGCTAGAAATCCAAATGGATATGCAAATGTAGCTTGGGTGATTGCAAAATGGATGAAGAGAAAAGGAGCTAGGACTTAGAAAGAGAGTCAAATTTGCTGTGGACAGTTTATTTTAAAGCTTGCTAGAAAATGCATGGTGTTAACTGAGGATGTGGTGAGGAGTCCTGAGTGGCTCCCAATTTATTGTATGTGATTTGTGATAGCAACTACACTTAGAAGATTTTGATCGATTCTGATCTAAACTTATTCCTGACGCAATCCCAACCCGGGGTGTTGCTAAAGTTGGTATCGCCGTGAGTAGCGCGAGCCGAAGAGCATTCTAGAGCAGGACTTATATTCTAGGAATGGGGTCATATTGGAGATGACGTCGCGGGATGCGATCGAGCGGATGGAGTATAAGGCAGTCATATCACTAGGTGGGACAGATATCAATTGGGAGTTGAGTGTTTATAGCATATTGCTGGGGTTTTATATAGTCCTCCACTGAGCGAAGGAGCCTACAATCCCCACCTGGTTACCGCCCAACCACAGTACGACCATACGACACAGTATCAACCTACGCCACCACATATAACATCACAGCAGCATCCGGATTATAACGAGAAATGTTTCGAGATGACACGAGTTGGTTACGTGACCGCATGATGGGTCACGTGTGTTTCAAAAACAATTTAAAAACACTATTATTATTATTATCATTATGGTGTGTAAAATGCCTCTATTGGCATTTAAAAACAATATTATCGGACTCTATTATTATTAATCTATTAGGAATATTATTACTTCGTATGTGCTATGAAATTATATTTGTAACAGGAAAAAGAAAAAGAGAAGGACGCAAGACGAAATGACGTGAACCAAAGATTCAGAATATAAATCACAATTGAGAAGGGTTATTTCACTTTCCCATTTTATCTTTCTCTATAATATTTCACACTAAGGACAATGCTCATATTAAGTATGGGGGAGATAAACTGGAAAAGTTAAAAGAAAATCTTTTGAAATAACATTTTACTGATCACATATAAGCAATCTGACCCTGGATTGATAACATTACTAGCATATTTATACCTCCCAGAAAAATTGTGAGGATTAGATTTTAAGAATTCCGGTATCCATCTTTGATACTTAAGATAATTTTTATCTTTAGCTTTCTCGAGTTAAGGAGTGAGCAATTGCAAATATCTCATCCGTCGTTACCGCTGTGTATGTGTAGTTTTGTCGCCTTTTCTGGAGCATTGATATCGATTTAAAGTTATATGAGTGTGCCGGTGATTTGTTAATTCTAGAACTTGTGCTTGAAATCTTTATGAGACCGCAGTAGGAACGCATTCGCGTGTTATAAACATTTTACTGATTAAGAGGTGATAAAAATATAAATATAAGTAAAACAATAATTTTGTTTAAAAAGATTTCTAATAAAATTATCTGAAATTTTATCCGTACGAATTGAAGAACGTAAATGTTGGTATTGCTGTTTAAATGAAGTGCGAAGGTTGCAAACTTCTAAATTCGTTTGAAGTAGTATGCTTATCCTAAGTATGGGGAAAGCAAGTTTCCCTGAAGATAAAGTGAAATAAGGCAAAAATAAAGCCATAGTTATAAAAAAAGAGAATGATGTGAAGAAATAGTTGGTTACATTACGGATAAGGTGGATTATAATTTTATTACAAACCCTTTTTTAACAAATAAATAAATAATATCACTAAATAAATTACCTCTTTTGATGTTTATGTTTGATGCTTATGCCATGTCGGTGAAGTTTAGTTTTCTATACAGGCCTATGGTAATTTAAACATTTCATGACTGCGCGTATGAGTGACTTCCATTTACTATCCATTTTACTATATTGAGCGAGTGTGAAAAGAAACTTATCTATAATAATTCGTGAGTTGCTTTGTCGCGTTATCTATGCTTGTGATCTTTAATTTGTTTTGTTAAAATGAAATACTTTCACTTTGATTGCTTGAGGGCAAGCAATAAGCTAAGTATGAAGGGATTTGATAACGCTCCAAATATACATAAAATATCCCTCGAAAATACATGAAATATATATGTTAATGCATAAAATATTGCAAAGTTTGGTTGTTTGTTGTGTAATATTCATTTCAGGACCAAAAATAAAGAAAAGGACTAAATGTGCAAAGAAATTCCGTTAAATACACTAACGGTCGTTATGAGAAGGATCTAGAAGAGAATCCAAGGAGGAATTAATGAACGAGGCAAAAGTGCGGCGCACAATTCTTTTTGTGCGGCGTACTTTAAAACAAAGTAAATGCAATTTAATTATACACAAAGTGCGGCGCACAATTTCCCAAGTGCGGCGCACTTTACCTTCAGTTACTTAAAAATCATAATGATTGCCATTATTGGGAAACCTTTGGCTTGCCACCCTTCCCCAACTGATACCTTAAGGTTGGGTATAAATAGAAGATGAAATTTGCATCTCAAATCATCCAACTCATCATTTCTCAATCACATTACACTTTATCTGGTAGTTAGGAATAGTTCTAGTGGAATTAGTGAAGAATCACCTTGTTCTTCATCACATTCCCAGGTTGTAATCATCTAAGGAAGTGTAATTTAAGCTATTAAGGGCTGTGACAGAGTTGTTTATAGTTTGGAGTTGAATTTCCAGGTTGTTAGAATCATTGTTTGAAGGAAAACTCTTGAGAATCAATATAATTTGCTATTGGAATATGTATAAACATGTTTCTCTTCTTATGTGTTATGTTTTCTTAATCTAACATGCTTATTATGTGTTTTACCTCCATGAATATAGAGTAGTTTATTCCTGTTTATTTGGGATTTATAGAGTAATATGGATTAATTTGGAATGACTAATGATATTTGGTTAAATGATAAATATGAACTTGATATTTAGATATTTGGATTATTGATCATCATTTGATTACTCACTTAGCTCGGGAATAGGTCGAAAGGCTCCGACTTTGTGTTTGATTCCTAGTTGTTTGTCTATGACAACTCGGTATTAGCTTCGTGAGGATTAGCTAATAAAATGTTCAGCATCCCAAATAGATAAATGTTTAATGCTCAACCTCATGTCTAACGAAATTGGTTGAGAAAGTTCATATTTGTTATTTCCAAACGTGAACCAATCTTAAAGCATTTTTCATAATTAAGATTAAAGGCCGAAAGGATTCTTGATTTGTTAAATAGACAATCTCTTGATTAAACTACCCGTTCATTATTTTGATTATACTAAATTTCATGAACTTATCATCATCCCTAGTTATCCTCCATTACTCTTGTCTCCCAAATAAACATTGCTTTATTATCTTGAATTCACCAATTATCTTTAGATCGTCACAGTCTATTAGATAAACCCTTTCGTAATATAATCGACCCTTTCTAAGAATAACCAATCCCGTAGAACGACCTGGTCTTACCCTAAACCTATACTATAAATGGAGGTTTATACTTCACCCGTGTATTAGTTGGAATTTGGAAAAAAACTAGAGTTATAAATTTAAAGCTTTTATAACACATCACACCCCATCCATCTCGCCATAGCTGCCATCTCCATGTTGCTAACTCCAATACCGTACAACTTACTTTTATTGTAATTCACCCGTAACCCAGAATCTTCTTCAAAACACTTGAGAATACACATAAGAGATTTAGCATTCTCTTTATTCCATTCGCTGAAAAATGGTATCATCCGCATACTAAAGATGAGAAACCATGATATTATTTGTCCTAACTTTCACCCCTCTAAAGATATCATTTGACACGGCCTCATTAACAATCACATTTAACCCTTTCGCCGCTAAAATGTACAAGAAAGGAGATAATGGATCGCCTTGCCTAACACCCCTCTCTAAAACGAACTCCTCCGAAGGTGATCTGTTAACAAGTATAGACATCGACGAGGATCTAAGACAAACATCCACCCATTTTTTACACCATTTTTCCCCGAACCTCATTCTCTTCATAATATTTAACAAAAATCTCCAATTAATAATATCATATGCCTTTTCAAAATCAACTTTGAAGATTAAACCCTTTTCCTTCTTATTTTTCAAAAACTCCATTGTCTCGTTTGCTATAAGGACCCTGTCAAGAATGTATCTCCCTTTGATAAACGCGTTTTGTTCTTCGCCCACCACGTCCCTGACTACTCGTTTAACCTTTTCCGCCAACATTTTAGCTATGATTTTATAGTATCATCCGATAAGACTAATAGGACGGTAGTTCCCGAGCCTAATGGGATCCACTGCCTTTGGAATGATTATGACGAAAGAGGTGTTACATCTCTTGGAAATTTCCATCTTCTCCCAAAACCATGTGATCGCCCACATTAAGTCCTGCTAAATAATTTCCCACGTCTTTCTAATAAATTTGAAGTTGAAACCATCAGGGCCCGGGGCTTTATATGTCACACCCCGTCAAGGCGGAAACACGAGGCGTAACAAGATAGGCATCATCACAACACATTGATGTCAACAATATAGAATGTCTAAAATGCAATTATATTGAAAATAAAGTGTTATGACGATACCAAACACAAGAGGGGTCTTGTATTGAGGTTAATCACACACACAATACATTGACATAGAAAATAAATCCAAACTAAACATCACAACCAATCAAATATCCGAAGTACGAAAATATGCAATGAAGACTCCAGAAAAGAAGACTCCATCATGCAATTCCTAAAGTCTCTCTAATCACGAATCTTTACATTCTTAACTTCGCTATGCTCACCTGAAAATGATGCTTAAAAACGTCAACACAACGGTTGGTGAGAGTCATAGGTTTACGACACACAATTCAAACTTTCAATCAATTACTGTGATTAATAAAACAGAACATGGCAGGACAGTTATGCTAACTGTTATACAGGCTAACATGCATACATACAAAACAACCATAACTAGGACGGAACGTGTCCCCCGATCTAAGCCATAAAGCATATCTCACAGTAATGGGTAGGAATGTTACCCTTCGATCCAAAGCACACAACATTGGGTAGGAATGTTACCCTCTGATCCAAAGCACACAACATTGGGTATGAACGTTACCCCCCGATCCAAAGCACATAACATTGGGTAGGAACGTTACCCCCGCTCCAACAACGCATAACATTTAGCACATAACATATAATAGCTACATAAAAGTCCATGCGTCAATTAAACCACATATTCACAGCAATTAAAACATTTCAAAACACATTTTGCATCATTTTCATCCTAAGAAAACATAGTAAAATGGGACTATGAAACTCACCTGATGCTCAGCTACTTGCCAAAATCATGCACACAATCTAAACACAACAAAAACGCAAGTTACACTCGGTTAGGCTAAATGCCCAAGCCAATGTAACAATCCTATGATGGACTTCTAGACCTTATATAAGTTTATAATCCTTTAGATACATCTCCCATGTCATTTTCATACCCTATATAACCTTAAACATTAACTTCTAATTTTTTAGTTTTCGACAGAAATTTGTCGTCACTTTATGACCATAAATAAAATACTAAAACACCTAGTTGATGGTTCTACTTACATCCGATAGCTCCCCAATGAGTTGTGAGCTATTGTGATTTTTTAGAAAAAAATAATACTAAGTGTAACTATTTTATAAAAATTCATCATTAAAAAGTAATCAGATTCGGATCTGAACGCACACTAAAAAGTTTGACGTCTTTAAAAATACTTAAAAAAATG
>BQNB010054344.1:13508-39587 GCA_026074375.1 Tanacetum coccineum
ATATTAAAGATCTTGATTGAACCAGTTCCATCCCAAATTCATACAAGCATCTTTAGACCGATCTAGATTTTGTGATCATCTATATTTTTCCCTAATTTTGGCCAGGTCTGGTTTCCAACTCATGAACAACCACATCCAGCTAATTTGCAAACGTTCTCAACTAACCTAAAAAATGGTAGAAAGACGCAAAAAAGATATTACAAACAAGAAACTTTGGGAGCGACGCAATAGAGAAAAATATAATAGAACTAACCATTAAGTAGTCACTCCTGTAACATCCAGTCATAAAGTTATCATTTTTAAGCTTTTAACTACTGAATGGGTCGAGTTAGCCTTTGTGTTATCTCAGACCTAAAAGTTCTAATGCCTTCGTCTTTTTTCAAAGCTTTGGCTCTCCTAATTATCTCTTCTGTTGGCCTAATAAGTGAAGCAAGAAAAAAGTTAATCACATCATTCTTTGTAGATTTCTCTAAATGTATAACTAAATAACCATACACGTGGGTGTCTTAAAATAAATAACGATGCACTAAACATAAAAAACGGATGCACTAAACATACCAAACGCATGCACTAAACATACACATTGATGCCTTAATCTAACAATACACATATTGGTTTCCTTCGTGTGAAGTGGCGTTTATCATCTTTGGTTTAATAGATATATGCTGAAGTATGACTTGTGATGGTTTCTTTCTATTGATTGACATCAACAAATGCTTTTGGTATTTTATAAATCCCTCATTTGCAAATTCCCATCAGTATGTATCATTATTCTTAAACCCCTGAAGCAAAGTCAAAGATCATTAGTGCAGAATTCTTACTTTCATTATCTAGCAAGGACATATAGGGCAGAAGAACCAGTTAACAGTCATGGTACGAAAAAGTATTAGAAAACAACATATAGCAAAATTATTAAGCCTAATCATATTATTGAATGGAACTGTTTCTTAGCATTGCCACAGACCTTTAATTCTAATATGAATCAAGAATTCCATTGATGAATTCCTTATAAAAAAGTTCACCAACGTCCATTTGCTAAAATTACACTTTGAAGGACTTTTGACCCGTTTAAGATGAAATACAACCACAATCAACCGATGCATAAGTAAACCAAACTGCATCATAACTAATGCCTCTAGCAAGCATGCTATACTGGAAAAGGTAAATAATGCTCTATAATAAAATGCATTAAATTTCATTGATAGCAACACACAAAAGCTAGAGAATATGAAGTTATAAGATATTGGCTATTACCTGTATTTGTTCTTTGCTTCCTGCAATAATGTGTGAGATTGTCCAGCATGTTTCTTTCTTGAAAACATGTTTTGGTTGCAGACGGTGAGAGTGAAAATGCACATGTAGAGCTAACACCCGCATAACAACAAGTTGTTAGAAAAAAACCAACCCTCTAATTAAAGTTAACATCAGGAAGGAGTGAATGTGAGAATGTCTGATAAGTCAAATCCTTTTTTAAACACACACCGGCTAAGAATTCCTTTTACTGTAACTATGGTAGTTGGCTTAACTAGTATGCAACATATCCCTGCAAAATAATATGAGCAACATTACAAAGAGGTTAAAAAAATTCCCTTAAAAATAGATGTCCTTCATTAAACAGATAAATCGTACAAATAGATGCCCTTAAATCATACAAAAAGATGCCTTTAAATCATACAAAACAGATTCCCTTAAACAAACAGATGCCCTTAAATCATGCCTTTGATCAAACAAATGCCCTTAAATCATACAAACAGATGCCCTTAAATCATACCAAGCAGATGCCCTTTAATTAATTCATATAATCAGATGCTATTTTATGAAACAAACAAATGCCTCAAATTAGTTCATAATGCTTTAATCTCAGTAACATGCTCTAATCATACAAAAATAGATTATGCCCTAATTTTATTAAAAACTAATGCTATAATATTTATAACGTATTCAAAAATTAGGGCACTTAAGTATCGTATGATGCTTTAATCAAATAAACATTTGCTCTAATCATGAATCAATTTTTCACCTATCACACCTTGGTAATTTTGAGTTGGTATTTTGCACTAGCTTACAAATTATGATTTTTTACACATTGATGCCCTAGAATTTCAATAATTCAAAAATATTCTAGATTATAATCTGTTTTCACATTAATGCCCTAAAATGTCAAATAATTCAAACATATTATAAATAATAAGTCGCTCCCAACTATTTACTTTGCAACTCCAAAATCATTATAGATACCCTAATTTTACACAAATTCACAATAATTAGAAAGAAATAAGGTTAAAATGAGATGAATAGGATTTACATATAACCTGGGTAACTGCGTGATCCGAGCTATGTTTTGAGCTGCAATTCCACTGAATAACTATGTTAAACTGGATAATTGGATAACTGAGTGATCTCAACAGCGATTCCACTGAATAACGAGTAGTTTGATGCGTTTTTTTATCGATTTTGATGTTGTTTTATTTGTTTTGATGTGTTTGAGTGAATCTGTGATTTTGATTTTAAAAATAATGAGGGGATGAGTGAATCTGTGATTTTGTAATTGATCGGTGTGTTTTTAGCTACTGGTGTTTTTTTTAAATGACGATGAGTGATGGTTACCCTATTTGTTTGTGTTGTTTCAATTTCTATCCAAAAGTATGTATGTATATGCAAAGTAGACACTATAGGTGTAGTTTTCGTGGTTGGCTTTCGTATATTCTAGTGGTCGTTGGGGGAGTTCCCTGAAGGGGTGTTAGTGTGCGTGAAAATTTTTTGTTTATTTATTAGTATAGTATATATATCTGTTGTGATGTGGTGGGACTATATATATATAGTATCGAGGTCGGACGGTGCTATGAACTCACAAGCTGATGGAGTGAGCAGTGTTGCGTGTAATCAAACCAATTTACGAGAGGACTTAAACGACCGAGCTATAGTCATCAACATCGTCGCGTCTCACACATTAGTGTGTGTCAGATAGTGGAGTATTTAGTGTGGCAATGTGAGATGTAAGGTGAGATAATAGAATGTAGTTTGTTGGGATGGTATTGGTTGGATTTGTTGTGGGAGAGGTTTGCATAGGTAGAGGAGTGAGAGTGGGGGGGTGTGTGGGTGTGTGTGGGTGTTTGAGGTGGTCTTGTGTGTCATCTGGTTTGTTTGTATTTGGGAATGTGTCAGTATGATATGGAAGTGTGTGATGAGTGTGTGTGTGTGGTGAGAGATGGGGGGGGGGGGGGGGGGGGGGTGTGTCTATACGGGGGGGTTAGGAGTGGGTGGTGTGTTGGTGTGGGTTGCTGGGGGATGGGAGTGTGGGGTGCTGTTTGGGTCGAATGGGGGGTGGTGTGTTAGCATAGGAGGCGTGTCGTATGATGTATGGGTGTGTGGTGGGTGGGTGGGTGGGTTGGTGGGTGTGGTTGAGTATGGTCGTGGTGAGTGTGTGTGTGTGGGTGTGTGTGGTGTGTGTAATATTATCTATGTGAGGGTGAGGTGTAATATAACAAATTGTGGGGAGGTGTGTGTGTGGTGTGTGTTGTGAGTGTGAGTGTGTGTGTGGTTGTGGAGCGAGGTGTGTGTTGTGTGGTGTGTTGTGGTGTGTGTGTTGTGTGTGTGGTATGATGTGTGGGGTTGGTGTGTGTCACATGGTCCTAGTGAGGTGGTTCAAGTGCATGTTATGTAAGTTATAATGGATCTGGGAGGGGGTAGTGGTGGGAAGTAGGTCATTGATTAGATTAATCTTTTTATTGATTTATTTTTATTATCGATATGTTGATATTATATAGATATTTATAATATTATATAATTATATTAACTATATATCATTATATATTAATATTACTTTATATTATATTATATAGTTATTATATATTCTATTACTTGATACATTGTTATATGTACTATGTATATGATATTTATTTAAGATTAATATGTATATATTGTAGATTATATGTATTTTATTATAATTGGATATATGATATATATAAATATTCACACAAATACCACATCAACATACATATATATATTTTATATATATATATATATATATAGATGAGAGAAAGATGACGCGTTGAGGTGATGATCGAAGAGAGAGCAGAAAACTTGATGATGGATTATCTGAGTGGAGGGGAGAGAGAGATTTGAGATAGATTCGTTATAGTACTGATATTATTAGGAGCCGTGAGGGAGGCGGAGGTTTATTTAGAGATTGAATGGGCGAGGAGAGGATCTGAGAGAGAGAAGGCTTTAGTTAGGGTGGGTGTTATTGTAGTTTTTAGTGCTTGTTTAAGTTGGTTTTTAAAATTGAGAAGTGATCGTTAACCATTTAATCTAATTATTGACAGTGATTTTAATTAATAGTAGATACACGACGCATTTTCAAGAATCTTAATTATACTTTCATAAACTGATGTTCAACTATTTAAAAAACGCATTGATTACGTATAATCCGTTTATAACTGATACATATGATACATATTTTGCTTCACAAATACATTTGTATATGTATATGTCATATGTTAGTTAATGTATCATAATGTATGTATTGTTATATATATTATATATATTATATATGTGTTACCACACTACCATACAGTCACAAACACATACACTTACAACACACACACTCACAGCACCACACACAACACACAAACCTAAATATATATTATCTAATACTATATATATTTATATATTATATATATGTATAGAGATGAGAGAGAGAGGACTCAGCGAGATAATGGAGGATTAGAGAGGATGGTGGTTATTTGTAGAGTAGTGGTCTTAAAGTTGTTAAAATGAGAGTATGCTGATCTTACCTTTAAAGAATTATAAAATTGACACGTGTATATTTAATTTAATAGTAGAAGATACAACGACCATTAAATCTTTATACATCAAAACACTGATTGTTACACACTATTAAAAAACGTCGGGTGATACTTACACATTTATAACTGATACATATGATACATTCCGTTATGCTTCAGAAAAGAAAGAAGCTTATTAGAATAAAAAATAAACATTTTATTCGCAAATTCAGTGATACCCTTCTTTACAAGTTTTTATCCGAAGTTTAACAAAACAATTTGATTGAACTATGATAAAACAAAATCTAATTACATAGTAAAGTGTAATATTTAAAAATCGAGAACAACTGCTCGTACGCAATGAACCAAAACCTTTCAACAACTCGTACCCGAATCCAACAATTCATACATGGACCCAAAACTTATTAAATAAGATGCTGACTAATTTGTTCACATTTCTATTGCTTTCTCGACTTTAACAAGACTTTTTAAGGCACCTACACTATTTTAATCTGGAATATATTTATATTATAGTATAGTATAGTATATTATAGTATATATATATATATATATATATATATATATATATATATATATATATATATATATATATATATAGGTATATATATATATGTATATATATGTATATACATACATACTAGTTGCAAAACCCTCTCGATAGGCGGGAATTGTTATTATTGAAACATTTGTTAAAATTATTAATTAATTATGAATGTGTATTTATGAAATTTTAAGTATGTGAATGTATAAGGTTAATTATTTTTAACATTTATAAAAACTGTTCAATGTACATGTTAACCAACCAACCTTTTTGTAAAGTGATTAAGTCTGTTTTAACCAAATGTAAAAAAGAGATAGTATGAAAGTACTCATATCGGAGAATAAGAATGCATTAACAACATGCAAGAAATGAATGTTCATCTAATAAGAGAAAATAGAATTTAATAAATTTTCTGCAAAACAAAGTATATGTTATGTATATACCATCTTTAACACAACAAAAAAACTTCAAACTTTATAGTTAAAACTACATATTCCTTGCATCATAATTCAAGAAATCGACAATCATCTTTAAGAGAAAATCTCAAACATCATCTTAATTTTTTTTCCACACACCCGAAATATTATAAGACTTACAAAGAAGTTGCCTCTTAAGAGATTCTAGCCCGTTGGTATTCAATGAGTCAATCTTCTCAAAGCAAAAAGGAGAGCAAAGTAAGGTTTCTCATTACATTGTTTTGGAAAGAAACACCATCAAAATCCAATGAACGGGAACTTTGCTGTATGAAACTTTGATTCAGAGCTTGTAAGGTTTCCTCGTCATTGTGCATAAACACAATGGCTGCAGTGAAAGTGTTGGTGAGTGGAGAACAAAAGGCAGTCTGACGGCAAATCAAAGGATCATTGCTACTAATAAGACCCTCCAACAAAAATTACCATTGCGGTTACAATCATATAAACAACTTAACATCAATGCAGCAAGCGTTTAAGGGGTTATGGGATTAAGTTTTCAAAACAGATTATCGATTCTGAAAACAAAAAATAGATTCCCAAAAGTCGGCCTACTTTTTCTAATTTGGTTATACTCTAAAATAGATAATTTAGGCGTCTGTCATTCTATATAAACGTATAACCTGCTTGACCCGTTGATACACCTCTTCATGTAGTTGTCAGCATGCATCAAGACCTAAACAGTGAGATGCAAAGCTGATGCACATAAATACTATTATGATTATTATTTAAATAAAAGGATGACCTTACCTTCAGCATGTTGTTTTGTATTGTCAGCACCTAGTCACGTGTAAAACGAAATAAGAGTCATAGGAAAATAAGTAAAAATCATAAATAATGACATAACGTTACCAGATATGTAGTAAATAATTTAGAACACCATAGCATACGCTACAGCAAGTAACAAACATAATATAGGAAAGGTTGTGTATTTTATTGAAGTTTCATCATTTGGTGATGGGCAGGTGGCCTTCGTTGTAACACCCCCAAATTGGGCCGCAGCGGAATAAGGGTCCGGGGCGTGTTACTTCAATGATCAATAACACAAGATATATATAGAACAACCAAAAAGTCGTTTCAAACCGATACATTGGATTTGACAAAGTATTTGTTACATAAGCTTGAAGCTTCACTTGTTCAAAAAACAAAGATTCCTAGCCCATAACAAATTTACAAAATGTAATGCGACAAAATCTTTAATGCATGATATCCAAATCAAAACCACCAATGTGTCCCTTGCACCTTGTGCTTATTGACCTCCTGAAAAACATTGCTTTAAAACGTCAAGAATAAGGTTGGTGAATTCAAAGGTTTGATGAAGCGTATAATGTAGGACCATAATATTTCCCAAGTGTATAATAATGGAATAGATGCAGACATCATATAAATGTAATTACATTGCCCTAAGCTCATGACACTGAAGCTCGACATAAATGAATATAATATAAATTGCCTACATTGCCCATGTTGATGTTCTAACCTGCAACATCCTATGTTCGACATGATATACATTCGTTTGTCTAGTGATAGCTAATCACTCGAACGGGGATGTCAATCCTAATAGATTTATTCATAACATTCGCGCTCACAATCCAGTAATTGACAGTTCATGATAATGGGCTCAACTAGGGTTATCGCTACTTAGGCAACACGTAATCATAAAGTAAAAGTATCCACTTGTGTCTAATTGTAAAACAATGAATGTTTCTCACCCCAAAAACTTGTAAAACAAAATTATGTAAAACGTGGGGCTATGAACTCACCTTGAGTGAACGATAATCAAATATATCATAGAAAATGCGTCACGGTAATGATTGAATGCAACCTAATCCAATATAGGTCGTATAAGTATCACTTTGAGTAACTACTACCATATACAATTCTATATAGATCAATCACCATCTAATCGTTTTAGTGAAATCATGTTAATAAAGTTAAAACGTTTATAAATAGTTCGATAGTAAAAACGACACAATTTCTTTTGTTTAAGCCTGTTTCTTACGTTTCTCATGTCCACGCTTTTGTATGAAGATGACGTATCAAATTATGAAATTTTTGTATTTCATGTCCTCTGGTGAACACTCTTTTTACTGTTCATACCAGTCATAAAGTTATTTTTATAGTTTGTCGTAAAACCCGTAAATGTCGTATTTTATTCGTTATTGCTCCGTTTTTAGCGATTCTTTCGAGCACGTATTTGTTATTAAAGTTATATCATATTAATAATGTTTTCAAATTGTATAAATCTGTTATGAACAGTAACTTTTATAAAAATAGTTTTATAAAAGTATTTTTATACATTTAAGTAAATAAACTCGCGTAATTCATAACTCCTTCTGTAGGCTCCCTAGATCATTCCATGGATGCAATCACAAGATCAATGGCAAAAAGAAAGATTAAACATTAAAGAACTTTTGATTAAAAAAAACTAAGAGTTGCTACAAACCCTTAAGATGAAGAATAATAATGAAGTAGCTAACCTAATTTTGACTAAACTAGGTGTATTTATACTAACTAAGATTTGCCTTTGAGGGCTTTCTTTTTGGGCTTTTTACATCTTGGCCCTTATACATAATAAACATTAAATAACATAGTCTTTCGAGCTAGACTTTTGTCTTGTAACTTCGAGTGACCGAAGCTTCTTTGTTTGGGTCCATTTATGAGATCCTAACAATCTCCCCCTAGATGAGGTCATGAGAAGTTAGCTCACTCGTGCTTGTCTCTTTAGCTCGTTGTTGATGGGGTACTTCACTTGTTGTGCTTTGGTAATTCAATCTTTAATACCTTGATCATGATCTTTAGAACTTGATGTGATGACTTGATCTTGATCTTTGACTTGTTTAAGCTTTACTTCTTTGAATTACTTTGTGATCTTCTTTCACTTTGACTTTGCCATACGCTGATCTTTAGTCTCACATGCTCATATCTGTTGGAATCTTTGAAAGCTTTGATGATTTATCTTCTTCCCGTCATTTGAACTTTTGCATTTGAAGAAGACATTGATTTTCAGAGATTGTGCGGAAGCTTTGAATGTAAGCTTTCTTGATTACTTCAGATACTGTGGTATGGATATGAGCACATGTCTTGCATCGGTTACTTTGAGTCGTCATTCGCCATGATAGAACAATTTAGTCACCAACAAAAACATTTTGTTATGTCAAATCCACTTAATGTGTTCTAGAAAAAAACATTGGTGAACATCACACAGGTTTTTTTATATTTTGAAGGACCGAGTATAGACGATACTCAATCTGTCGTTACATAAACCTCTGATTCCGAGAGGATCAATGATACAGTATGAATATTGCACCTGAGATCAATATATTCATTCAAAGAACCTTCTTGACAGTTTTCCGGCACGTTACAAGCTATTCCTTAATAACCTAAGTAACAGATCCCTAATGTTCCGCTCGTGTCTCTAGACCAAATTGTACGAAGACTAACACACTATAAGTATTATCTACTAATAAATGTTAAAAGATTAGTCAGTACAGTTACTATCTGCTGACTATACCGTATAATTCCTTTTTCAGCGTTTTACTTCTTAATACAATTAAGTATCGTAGAAGGCCTGTGGCAAAAATGATTTGAAAAACATTCGATGTGCTCATAAAATTTGTTTGGGGCACAAACGAAAGTTTAATCAGAATGCTCTGATGATGTTTTGAAATATATCCCGAAAGATATGAAGTGCCTTGGAAATCCAAACTTGTATACGAGTACTTTGTAAGGAAATCCACTACACTAGTGGGCGCAGTCCGAAGACCTGCATGAGCATTCTACGAATACCCTGGAGGTACACCCATTCCTTTCCTCAGCATTCCATAAGAACACATTCACGAACATGAAACCAAAAGAATTCTTTGTCATTTATCAAGAACGTGTGCATACACAACACTTTTTGTACCTGGACATTTTTTGATATTTTTAACACTTATTGCTCCCCACTACACATGTGCGTCGATAATCGGAAAGATGTTTACACATGCATGGATAGGACTTTAGCATTTTAAGAATCAATCGAATCATTTAATTATCCGTTTTACATGTTAATCACATTTTTCTCCCCCGATCAGGAATAATGAAACTTGTGAAAGTTTTTGATCTAGAATGGAACTTAACATGTATCAATCCACCCTCTCAAAGTATGAGTTGAATGTGAAATCGCACAATTTATCAGGTGAGCAATTGCAACAAGACCTTTGAGGAATACCCAGACAGGAATGAATACTGCAATCTGTCAAAGGAGTACGCCGTTGTTGTTCGACTCTTTCTCCAATAGAATCTGCAACAGTGTGGTCCCATTTGAACTGCAATAAACGTTAGAAATACTGATTCTCCCCCTCAAAACAATAACCCCGTTCAATGTTTGATTTGGTCATCCCGAGCATTTTTGATAAAACAAATTTTATGAGAAAAATGGTTCGGGGCTTAGACAACTTCTTGTCTGTAAAGAAATAATGCACTGAAACGTACACTAAATCTCTGGGATAAGACCGGGTTACAGTCTGAAATAACTGCAAGCCATCTAGACTAAAAAATGTTTTTTTTTAATACAATATACATGATACAATTGTGAAACACTTGGTTACTCAGAGACAGACTCATCCTGTAGTTCCTTCAGAGTCTCTGGTGACATTTGTTTAACTCCAAGCAGTGGGAGTAGTGTGGCGAAGCGCTCTCTCGGTAATGCCTTCGTAAAAATGTCAGCCAGTTGGTATTTTGTCTCCACGAAATATAACTCAACAACTTTCCTTTCAACCTGCTCTTTGATGAAGTGGTGACGGATATCAATGTGCTTGGAGCGCGAGTGTTGAACACTATTACAGCATAGAGCAATAGCACTTTGATTGTCACAATACATCGGAATTTTGTTGAACGCAAATCCATAGTCTCGTAGTTGAGATCGCATCCAGAGGATTTGAGCACAGCATCCTGATAGGGCGATGTATTCAGCTTCCGTAGTGGAGATGGCAGTACTTTTCTGCTTTTTGGATGACCAGCTAACAAGCCGATGTCCAAGAAATTGAGCTGAACCAGAAGTACTTCTCCGTGTGTCATGACATCCTGCATAGTCAGCATCTGCAAAAGCTTTTAGTTCAAAGCCGGAGTCCTTCGGATACCACAGACCCATGTGAATGGTTCCTTTTAGGTATCGAAAGATCCGCTTTATAGCAGTAAGGTGCATTTCAGTAGGCTTAGCCTGGTATCGTGCACACATACAAACAGCAAATACTATGTCAGGTCTAGATGCACTAAGATACATAAGGGAGCCAACCATACCACGAAATCGTGTAGGATCAATTAGCTTTCCTCCCTTATCTTCATCAAGGTTGGGACGCTCCGCCATTGGAGTGTCAATGGGTGTGCATGAGTCAAAACCAAACTTTTTCAAGATTTCCTGAGCATATTTGGATTGGTTGATAAAGATGCCTCTGGGATTTTGAGAAACTTGTAATCCTAAAAAGAATGACATTTGTCCCATCATCGACATCTTGAAAGTTGAGTTCATTTCAAATGCAAATAATTTGCAGGCTTTGGGGTTGGTAGAGGCAAAGATAATATCATCTACATATATTTGTACCAGTAGAAGATGTTTGCCTGTTTTTCTCGTGAAGAGTGTAGGATCGACCACGCCTTTTGTAAATCCTGACTTGATTAGAAACGCTGATAGCTTGTCATACCACGCACGTGGAGCTTGTTTAAGCCCATAGAGAGCTTTCTTGAGTCGGTACACATGCGATGGATGCTCTGGATCTACAAATCCTTCTGGTTGACTAACATAGACAACTTCATTCAGTTCGCCGTTGAGGAAGGCGGTTTTCACGTCCATCTGGAAGATGACCATGTTCATACTCGCTGCGTGAGCAATGAAGAGTCTGATCGCTTCTAATCTAGCAACTGGAGCAAATGATTCTTCAAAATCAATACCAGCTTCCTGACGATAACCTTTCGCCACTAACCGAGCTTTGTTCTTCAAGACGTCTCCATATTCATCCAACTTAATTTTGAAAATCCATTTGAGCGGGATGATAAGAATATTATCTGGACAGGGTACAAGTATCCATACATCTAGACGTTCAAACTCATGAATTTCTTCCTGCATAGCCTCAATCCAGCACGAGTGCTCTAAGGCTTGCTTGTAAGTCTTTGGTTCAACATGAGTTAAGAATTCATTGAAGAAACACCACATCGCGTCGGTTTCTAGCTGTTTCCTGGTAGAGACAGGTCGATCTTTATCCCCAATAATGTTTTCAAGCGGATGTGCTTGAGTCCACTTTTGCACGTGAGGTAATTGGTTGTTGGGAGTAACATCGATATTGACAGAGTTGGAAGAAGATGCTTCTGAATCGGTTTCAGGAGCATTATGGGTGTCAAACACATTACTGTCAACATGATCAAACAGTGTTTCATTTCAACATCATAATCACTAGTGTCTGGTAGAGGTATTTTGAAGAGGCAAAGGCTTTTCAGTTACTGCAGGAGCGCCTGTCCTGAGATAACTCTGTTGTTGAAGGTGAACCATTGGCATTCTCGGATGCCGGGGCAGCAGGAACATTAACCGGAGTTATCGGAACAACCGGAGGTATCGGAATAACCTCATCATCATCAAACCATTGAAACAAATCGTCTACCTGTTTCTTTGAAGGAGGGACACTAGGTGGTTGCTGGGTGTTTTACTATTTGCAAACGCTGCGTCCCTGACTGTAAAGCAGTAAGTTCGAGTTCTGTACTGTTTGGCACAGAAGTCATTTGTTAAGGTGCGAGGCCTGAACTGGTTTGAACAGACCTCGTAATTAAAAATCATGAAAAGCATATACGAACACCTCACATAAGTGTTTGGATTCTCATTTTCACTCGGGTGTTGATGACATCAAATAACGTCTATTTTATAGCATCATTTATCCCATGTTATTAACCCATTTTGTATAATTATTGCAAAGAATTGTTAATTAACCGTTTTTATTTAGAATTACAGTAATTATGGAGTACTTGGTGAAGTTATGCTAAAAGGCACGCATTTTGGAGCATAAACGGAAAGTTCGAGAAAGTCTACTGATCTGACAGCAAATACGCCGTATTATTCTAGACCTATAAGACGTATCCATGACTTTGACGAATCAAAAGACCATTGCCTGACTTTGAAGAATACGCCGTATCCACATCAACGATACGTCGTATATAATACTTTAGTCAACGAAGAAGAATCAACTGGTTTTACCTTAATACGCCGTATCCATCAAGAAGATACGAGGTATCCGTGCCTATACTTCACAAATAACCACGAAAGATTGAAGACCCAATACGCCGTATCCAGGAGACATCAATACGTCATATTCATAATATAGTAATAAAATATTCTGGAAGATATCAAACGTGCTCCTTACTCCAAGAAATCCCCAATACGCCGTATCCCACATTGCTCGATACGGCGTATCGAACCGACTTCCAGACCTTATAAATAATGACCCTAACTCAGTTTAGGTATCGCAAGTGAATCCCTAAACCACCAAGTCGACCAAGAGACGAATAAAGGAGCCTAGAAGGTCAGAAAAGAGCCTCAAGATCATAGGAAAACTCTTGTAATCTTCGCGCAACCGAATACGCGTTCGATTAAGGTTTCTTTATTTTAATTGTTCATATATCAAACCGTGTGTATTTTTACAATGACTATCGGCTGATACCTTTAGGTATCAACCATGTTTATAAAGATTTATAGTTTGGTTTGTTTATCTTGATTGATTAATTTTTCATTAAGTTGTTTATGTTGGAGGGGGACAATTTTATACTTGTTTACGGGCTTAAGTATGCGACATATCTTCAACTAGGTCTAGTCCTACATATTTAATGCGCTGCAACTACGGTGTTGTTTGGGCGTAGGCTAAGAGTCTGGGATAGCTCTCCATATTGCAATTTATATATCTAGAATCATAGGATCACAAATATTGACCTATCTTTGCCCTTAGATTGTGAGCTTAGTTAGACCATAAGGTGAACTTGGTATCAAGGAGTACGTTCTTATTCTATTGGTATAGACTCTTACAATACACTACTAGTATATAAAGAGCCGTTAAGTAGTAAGTGGTAAAGTCTCCACGAGCTAGGGTTTAGTAAGGGCACCATTATTAATCTCCTAAGATAGATTATAATCAACAAATGCTTGCTTTATGCGGATGCGTCTAATTGTGATAGAATTAGCGTGTCTAGGTCTTAGGAATAAGTACCGCCTAAGTCTAGGAATGATATGGCTCTTCGAGATAAGTCAATCGTTGCACTAATAAACAAACCTGCGTTTTATCAGATTATTCATGGTTGATACATTTTCCTTAAAATTCGTTTTTTGACCGCTTCCTCTAACTTTGTTTGTCTTCTTGTGTGTGGTAGTAATTGCCTTACTTGTCATCAAAACTTAGTTATATACAAAAACCGTACCAGTCTCTCAGGCTGAAACCCCCCTTTTACATTAGTTTTAGGTTTAACTTAGATAACTAAAATACTGATAGAATTAGGAATTAACGCTCTCGCTCTTAGTGATCGACACCCTACTTACCACGAAACTCTATCTGACTGGGTACACTGCTGAAAAGTATTGTTTTGTAAAGTCGGGCATAAAATAAATAGTAAAACTTGATATATAAATAACACCTGCACAATGACACATCAAGTTTTTGGCGCCATTGCCGGGGAGTGAAGTTGTTTAATTCTTATTTTATTAGTATTTTTAGTTTAGTTTAGCTTAGATTAATTTGCATATTTGTATGTTTTATTTTCTGCATTGTATATTTTGCATATTGTGTGTTTGTGTGTTTTTCTGAATTATTACAGTCCACTGTAATTTTTCTGAGTCGAATACTCAATACGGTGTATTCAATTTCTTGGCTATGGTGTGTAATTTTTTTTCAAACCAATACAGCGTATTCGACTCTATCATCAATACGGCGTATTCAGTTTACTGAATACGGCATATTAGGCTATTTGATAGTCTTTTCTAGTAAATTTATTATAGGATGAAATAGATGACCCTAACATTACTATGGAGGAGTATATCAGGATTGAGGAAGAAAAATTTTGTAGGCATGGTAAGGTGTAGAACTGGGAAACTGCTACGTATGGTAAGATCTGGTATGATGAGGACACGACCTTAGATTCGTTGAAACTGAATTCCCAGCTATAGTCTTTAA
The DNA here is from genome assembly GCA_026074375.1 of Tanacetum coccineum. Lineage (NCBI taxonomy): Eukaryota > Viridiplantae > Streptophyta > Magnoliopsida > Asterales > Asteraceae > Tanacetum > Tanacetum coccineum. The sequence continues at coordinate 28,510 of BQNB010054344.1, forward strand.
CGACACGTTAACATCTCAAGCAACACTCTCGTGTGAGACTACGGTAAGTTATCTTAACGACAATAAAATTTACTTTAGAATATCGTTTGACGAATCCGACGATGAAGATTACACGATGATTTATGACAAAAATTCATTTTTCTATAAAATAATTTCTGCCAATGATTTGAAAACGGATTCGGAAAATGATAATAAAGTCAATATGCCTTCATTTCCATCACCCGAGCTTACGGTAAGTTATTTTGATGATTTAGATTTCTTTAAAGATTTTGAGAATGAATTTCTAGCCATTGTTTACAATGATGTTCTAACGTCTAAATCAGATTTCTTAACTGAACCTACTTTAAGCCCTTAACATATTGATGAATTTGATTTAAAAGATGAAACATCATTGTCCGAATGTGATGAAGAGGAACAAAACATTTTATACTTTAATGATCTATTTTCTTTTAACGTAATTTATCCCGATGATTCAAAATTAGATGAGGACAATGATGATGATAAAATCGATATTGAACACTCTTTGAGGGATTTATCTGTCAAACCGTTACCTGATGTAATAAATACCGATGTTGGTGCCTATGCACATGGGTCAAATAAGCTTTTGGAAACAAGTCATGATACATCTAATAAAATTTTCAAACTAAAACTTTTATCAAGGGATTAAATTTTAATATCATGACTTGGAATCATATTAATAAAGGGATGTCATTCATTTTCCTAATCAAGAATTTGTATGTGCCATTTGGCATCCCGTTCGACCCCAAATTGTTTAATAAGGATGGAATTAAATTAGGGCAAGTCTAACTTAAAGACTTTTATGTAAACAAGAGTGCTTGCCGGGAGACAACCCAGAATGTATTTTCAATTTTTATCTAGTCTGTCTTTCCAGATTGTCAATACGACATATCTAAACCCCATGGATACGGTGTATTTACTATCTGGACGTTATCCAGTCTTTATTTTCAGCATAGTCTATATGACGTATTCGTTAAACGAATACAGCGTATTGGATACAGGTATCAATACAACGTATCCTGGGGTATGGATACGACATATCGACTTCCTGTACAGTTTTAGGTATTTATTTCGAGTCTAACCAAATGAATACACAGAGATAGAATTGCATTTGTTTTCTGAGAATTTATACAGGACCTTACTCAAAAGAAAACAACGACGTTGGTAAAGTATCTACAAATCTGGAGATCTTGAAGTGTTTGAGTCTTGAAACTTCAAAAAATGATCTACCAATGGGAATGAAGAAAGGACTAATACTATGCTAGAATAATGGATCCATGTTCCTTGATTCAAAATTCAAATTTGTATCCCATGTATGAGTGTGTGTGTTCGGTGCAAGCATAAGCCAAGGGGGGGGGGGACCAATTTGGTCTCCATAATTTAAGGGAAGTAGTGCTCTCATTTGAATTAATTTCAAGACTCCATGCACAAGTATAAGTTATTAAATATATCCAGAGCACGTGAATAACGAAAATGAATAACGACTTCACGAAAATTTCTAAAATTTTAAATATCAATTAAAAACGTAAAAACGCGTCTACTGACGAAAGACTACGATGATTGGATGAACGGGTCGCTTTCGGCAATGATTCTCAGTAAATAACGGAACAACTTCTCGGTTACCCGTAAAAAATAAACGAAACTTTAAAAATTCAAATTATTAAACGGAAACGGCTAAAATATCGATCAGAAATTTACGAGTTGTGACACTTATTAACTAACTACACTGGTTAGTTAACCCCCGTATAAACCATTTGTTTACTCTCACTTTAAGAGAAAGATATCCCTAGAACAACTAGTAGAGCCAATCCTTTAGGAACTACACCAATTATTTGTTTCGTTACACCTTTACACCTTAGCCTATCCTGTTAGATTAAGTTTATTTTACAGTTGCTAGTTTATTAAAGTGTAAAGTTTGTATTTTCCGAGTCTTGTGTCTATTTTGGTACGGTTGGAAGAAATTTGCACATCGCAAATGGGAATGTATATTATAGTCAAAACTCATGTATTTTTACTACCATCACAATTAATGGTACGTCCGAAGAATAAAGAAATTATCGAAGGAATTATCCAGAATTATTATGATCATGAAGATGGTGAAACTACACCGAGTTTCGTAGTATAGTGTTAAAAAAAATTAGAAAAAAATCGCAACAAAAAAGAGAAGGAAAGTTTGAAGATAATCGTTTCGCAACTACCGAAGGAATTACACGAAGGATCGATTATTCGTTGATACAAATCAACGATGTAGAGTATTGTATAAAGTGGAAGATATCGCCACTTACCTTGTAAAGTATGTAAAGTATGGGATGAATGGAAAGTTGACCGTTATGGGAACGCCAACTTAGGTTGTTGTTTTTGATCTATGATCAAGACGTTGTAAATAGTTGTGTCTTTATCATGGTAACGGTCAGGAAAAAGTGTCTAGCAACTTGTATTTTAGACTTAATCTATTTGTTTCATAATTTTTATTTAACAACAAATTAATCCCTTTCCTAATCATTAAGCATGGGTTTTACGCGAATGAGGATGCGATCGAGCGTGCATGTCTATTCCGTCGTTACGGCCATGTATGCATGTCTCAGCTGCCTTGTTGGTTTATTACTATTGGTGAAAGTTAGAAGATCCCTACCCTATATCATTCTTCATTCTAACCATTGGTTAAATTCGAATGAGGATGTGATCGAACACACATGTCTATTCAGTCGTTACGGCCATGTATGTGTGCTTCAGCTGCCTTGTTGGAGTGGTACTTCTGGTGAAAGATTGAAGAATGATCAACCCTAAGCCTTATCATACAAACCCATATTTACCTTTATAAACTTGTTACTCCTTATCTCTAGTGGTGGAGATGTGTATCCTTGCCAAGCCTATGATAGAATACTCGTCACGACCGAGCAATTGAGCGAATTAGTTACATGTTACCACATAGATTAGTTGAGTGATTTGAGTGTTTTCATCTTCCTATTTCGTGAGGTGTTTGGTTGTATACTTGTAATAGATCAAATAAATGCTTAAACGGAAAAATCCTTAGGGATACATTTTTGTAAACTTCTAAATGCTACTTGAGGACAAGTAGGATTCAAGTGGGGGAAATTTGATGACATCAAATAACGTCAATTTTATAGCATCATTTATCCCATGTATATTACAAATTTTGTATGATTATTGCAAAGAATTGTTACTTAATCATTCGTATTTGAGAATTGTAGTAATTATGAAGTACTTGGTGAAGTTATGCTAAAAGGCACGCATTTTGGAGATTAAATAAAGAGTTCAAGAAAGTCTACTGATCTGACAACCAATACGTCGTATTATTCTAGACCTATACGACGTATCCAAGACTTTGACGAATCAAAAGACCATTGCCTGACTTTGAAGAATACGCCGTATCCACATCAACGATACGCCGTATATAATACTTTGGTCAACGAAGAAGAATCAACTAGTTTTACCTCAATACGCCGTATCCATCAAGAAGATACGGCGTATCTATGCCTACACTTCACAAATAACCACGAAGGATTGGAGACCCAATACGCCGTATCTAGGAGACATCAATACGCCGTATTCACAATATAGTAATAAAATATTCTGGAAGATATCAAATGTGGTCCTTACTCTAAGAAATTTTTAATATGTCGTATCCCATATTACTCGATATGGCGCATCGACGAGTTTCCAGACTCTATAAATAAACGATCCTAAACTCAGTTTTAGGTATGCAAGTGAATCCCTAAATCACCAAGTCGACCAAGAGACTATCAGAAGAGCATAGAAGGTCAAAAAAGAGCCTCAAAATCATAGGAAAACTCTTATAATCTTCGTGCAACCGAATACGCGTTCGATTAAGGTTTCTTTATTTTAATCGTTTATATATCAAACTGTGTGTATTTTTACAATAACTATCGGCTGATACCTTTACGTATCAGCCATGCTTATGAAAATCTAATGTTTGGTTTGATTATCTCAATTGCTTAATTTATCGTTGATTGTTGTTTATGTTTGATTGATATTAGATTAAACATAAACCATCTTTGAATCAAGATTCAAAACAAACAATTAATCAGAACCCTATCTCTGACAGTCCCTGGGTAAGCTCGGTTCATTGTGTCCCTAAGAAGGGAGGCATAACCGTGGTAAAAAATGAAAAAAATGAGTTAATACTGTAGGTTCCATGATCATTCATACAAACCTTAACAATGATGTGTAGAATCAAGATGCAGGAAAATAAAAACTTTATTGATGATTGAAAGAAAATACCTTTTTGGTGGCTAGAAACCCTAACAATATTATAATGACTAGCTAAAATGTCTCTAATGTCTAACCTAATTTTGACTAAACTAGGTGTATTTATACTAACAAGGATAGGCCTAGGAGGCCTTTGTGGGCTTTTTGCATCTTGGCCCCGTTTACATCATTAAACATTAATTATGTAATTAACTAATGAGCTATAAAATGCTAGTTTTCTTCAAGACCGAGCTTCTCTTGTTAGACTGTGAAATTATGTTTCTAACACATTTGCATCACAAATAGGGTCTTTAACACGATTCTTTTTATTAGACTTAGATTTAACTCTCATAGGTTGGACTTCTACTTTATTCTTCATGTTGATACTTGGTGTTTGCGAGATCCTATCATTCTTTTTATTGTTTGTAGGTTGTGATCTTCTAGCACTAGTAGAACTCTTCAATCCTGTAGAAGGCAACACAAGTGTGTTAGAATCTGGTGTTTTGGATGACTCTACTTGTTTATGAATGTTGCTTGAGGATGTGAGAGGTTCAAAAAACCTAACTTTCTTAACTTTGTTCATTAGTGTGACAACAACCAATTTATCACTAGGTTTATTCACATTAGGGCATGTGTCCCGAACATAAACAAGTAACTCCTGAATTCATTTGGCATGCTTATAGGCAAAGTCTAAAGCATTATCTAAAGGTTGTTTTACTTTAGATTGTTCGACTATTCCCCGAAAAATATTTGCTTGTTCCTGAGTGTACTTAAGATAGTCTATGTAAAAGCGTCCCTATTTTTCAATAACCTAGGAGCTAAAGGATCTAAATCAAGTTTGAACATCCCTGGAGCAATAGTTGTGGTATTAGTTATTGTGGTGGCATTATCAAGCATATTTTTACCTTTTAATCTTCTTAATTTATTTTGTGATGTTGTTGTCACAAAAACCTTTTCTTGAATTTGACCTTTTAAATTCGTATTTTCCAAAGACTTAGAGTTCAATTGAGCAATCAAAGATTTACAGTGTTCCTTAGAAAGAGCATGTGTCTTTTGAATCGAATCAAATTGATAGTTATAAATCTTTTTCAAATGCTCAATTTCTTTATGCAAAAGCTCGTTTTCAGAAAGTAATTTGGCCATACTATGCTCCAATTCAATGTTTATTGTTTTAATCTCATCCATTTCTTGTTTCACTTTCTCTTCCTTGTTATTTTCTCTCATAGAGTTTATATGTTCCTTCAACTTACAAATGGTAGTGTTTTTAGCTTGTAGTTAAAGCTTGTAGCTGAGCTTTCATATCGTTAATTTTAAAGTATTCTGGAATTTCAAAAGCATTTTGATTATCACAGGATTTGTACTTTTGAAAATTTTCTTGATTAAGTTGTATTGACAATTCAAGAGAAATACAACGTTTTTCAAGTTGTGAGTAACTTTTCAAAAGTTCTATTATGCGAATTTGGTTTTTTTTAAATAGATCCGGCATCAAGATCAAAACTACTTATCACAAGATTACTTACTTTGCATATTCCATATTCACATAATCAACCAAATAACTAGTAGTAGAATTCATCACGCATAGCATAACATATTAAGACATGATTTGGTGTAAGAGTCGATCATTGTCAAGAAAAATTTCTTTCTTATGAATTTCAAAACACTATTTGTCTACAAAACATTGTTGAACAGCATCTTCCATCTGGTTAAAAACTGTTTGTATTTCCGTTACCTCATTTAGAAGATCTTTATCAAAAACATTGAATAAGTCTTTTAAGGTCTTTAAAAATGAAATAATTTCATTTAGAAAAACAGCTTTAGTGTGTTCAAACCCCCATTCCCCTTCTGTAATAGCATCAGGTGCAATCCGCTTTTTTACCATGGTGTCAAACTTGCCAAGATGGTATTTAAGCTTTTTAAGGCTTGTAAGTTCCATGCTTTGCCCTTGGAAGTTACCTAGGTAGCCTCATTTTGACAGGTGAATATTGATTGGTCAGTATTTAGGGTGTGAAGTTTGTAACCTGAAAGCTTGTTCAGCAGACAATTCTTGTTGTGGAACAAAACGTTTACCAAAATCTTCAGACAAATCGATTTAACTCAACATAATTAATTGGAGTAGTATTAACTTTCTTTTCGTTTGACATTCGATCGTTCTGTTTTGCAAGCATTTTAGATCGACTAACTTCTTCCAAAATCAATGTCTCTTCACAATCAATCACAGGAATAGCATCATGTTGACTAGATATAACACTACCATCATACAAGGTTGGATCAATCCGCTGAGCTTTCTTAAGATAAAACGGATTTTGATAACCAAGAGCTTGTTTGTGAGTGTCATCTTAAAAAACCTATGGGTTTGTTAACATGTGCACTGTTTGAGCAGATTGACCCACTTTGTAAACAATATTATCCAGTTCCTTTATTTTATTTTCTAAATCAATTTCTTTATCAATATATTTACTTTCTTTTTCTTTGGATTCACTTTTGAAACAGTAAATGTTTGCAACAAGGATTCCTTTCTTTGATTTGATTAGAAAGATTTTGTTCAAGTGAGTCAATTTGCTACTTAAGTGCAAGCTTTTCCTTAATCATATCATCCATTTGAGAATCAATCATTTTTTTCACGTATAAGTCTCTGTTCAAACGTTTTAACTCGTTCTTTATATATCTCTCAAGCTCAGCGGTTAAGGATTCATTATTCTTTTCCTGATTAGCCTTTTTCCAATTATTTACATGATTAATCATTTGTTCAGACATTTGTTCAATCATAGATAATATCATTGAATCTTGTTGTGCATACAAATTAGTATCTTGAACAGCTGCCTGTTGTGTTTCTTGCAAATATTAAGAGTACGGAATGATATTGCTATCACTCGTTATCTCATTATTTGGAAAATCAACAAATGGTGTTTGTTCAAAATCCTGCAAGGCATGCACACTTTTATTGTCCAAATCATTATGATATGATTCAAAATGAGGTACCTCTGAGATAACGTTTGAACCATAGTTGGAAAGATTGGCCCTCAGAATCGCATTTGCATTAGAGACATCATCACAGTCAGAATCATAAGCATCTTGATCCTCATTCTGGAAAGCAGCAGTGTTTGGAATGGTTGTCTGAGCAACTTGACCGTTTGGAATGCCTGGGTTTGCAAGAAATGCCAGTTGCTCTTCATCTAAAATTTGACCGGATTCTTGTGCTTCAGCCAACATTGCCTTTTCCTTAAACCATGCATTATTCCTTGGTCTCTTAGGCTAAGTGCATTGCCTAGCCATATGTCCTTCACCTTAACAATTATAACATTTAACAACCCTTGCCTGCCCTCCTGCATTATTTCCCCCAGAACTAGTAGCATTACCCTTATAGCCAGTATCAACATAACTTTGTCCTTGCTTCCCTTGAACTTGTTGCACAGTAACCCTACCGTCTTGAATGGTGGCTTAGTTTCTTGGATTAGAGGAAGTTCTAAGTAGATTGTTGGTTAAAGGGAACCTTGAAGCAGCTACAACTGTCAGGAAAGCCATTTCCTTGTTGAGACAGGAAATTGGATCATCTCTTTGAGTAAATACAAGAATAGCAAGACCTGAGTCCAATTGAGGGAACTCAGTGATTAGTTGTGTTGAAACTGGAGGTGAATAATACACATTTTGTGGAATATATGAGGTTTGATGATTCATATGAAACTGGTATTCATGTGATGGTAGAATAGATGAATGACCGATTTATGGTTTTAATAGATGAGGTGCTGCATACATTGGTGAGTATGATTGAGAAGAGTGAACTTATGGAATCATTGTGTTTGACTGTTGAGGAAACTGTGTAGCATTGTATTAAGAGTGATAGTTGGTAATGTGAGAAGGTGGTTGATTGAAATTAGCAAGAAATGCAAGAGGATCTTGGTATCATTCACGCATCAAGCAAGTTTCATTTGCATGTGACTCATGTTGTTCAAGATATGAATACAATTGATCATAGTTTGTTGTATGCAAATCTCTAGCCAACTTCATGTCCGTCATAAATTTGCTCCATTCTGGCGGTAGACTGTTTAGAAACTTCGTATTCACTTGAACTGGTCTCATTGACATGTTGATGACATTCATGTTATTGATTAATTGAGAAAATCTCTAGTAGTACTAATATAATGTTTCAACCTTCACAAATGAAAACTTATCAAACTCGTCATACAATTTACATTCCTTTTCTTGTAATGACAATTTCATGCATTGCATAAGAAGCTTAGGTCTATCCCATATCTATTTGGAAACTTTATGAAGATTGACGATGGCATATGCATCCAGTGGAAGACCTTGAAGAACAATGTTGGTAGCTTTAAGATCACAGTCAGCTTGGAGTTTCTCTGCAACTGAAAGTTCTTCATACTTCTTTGTCCTAGTGGTACCATTCTCTTCAACAATAGTAGGCCATACAAGTGGACCATTTAGTACTGAGTTAAGAATCATTCTTCCGTTCTCTCTATTCTCTATGTATAGTTCCATACGACTCTTCCAAGAATCATACATATATTTTTCCAACATGGGAGGACGGTTGTCCGCACCAGCAATGATCATGAATTCTGCTAAAGTTGTCATTTTGAATTGATTGATTTAATGAGAAAAGATAAATTTTGATCGTTCAGTGATTAGAGGTTGTTGTGTTAAAGTGGTGTATGTTTAAGTGATGAAATATTAGAGTTACACGGGATTTTACAATTCTTGATAAAACCGGAAAAAGAAGTTAATCTTTCACGGGATTTTAAAAATCAAAGAAATAACTGTATAAATCACCCAATGAAAGTGGTATAATTCACCTAAGAGAAATGTATAATTCACCCAAGCAAAGTAGTATAATTTACCCAAGCAAATGGTATAATTCACCCAAGCAAATGGTATAATTCACCCAAGCAAATTGGTATACTTCTCCCAATAGAAAACTGGTATAATTCGCCTAATGGAAAAATTGTATAATTCGCCTAATACAAAGAAGAGGTATAATTCGCCTAAGCCAATGGTATAATTCGCATAGAAAAATGTATAATTCGCCTGTATAATTCTCCTAATATAATTCGCCTGGTATACTTCTCCCAGTATAATTCGCCTGGTATACTTCTCCTAGTATAATTTGAAACACACTTTTTCAAAACACTTAAAGACACACTTTTGACGTTTTTTCTTGATTTTTTATACAACTTACTATCTTAAGACTAGTAGAACCTTAAAAACACAAACTTTATGGTTTTTAACCAAAATAATTTGAAATCAAGATTTTGAGTACAAAAAGCCTTTCGAACCAAAAACCTTCAAAAAGATGAAATTTTTTGATGTTTTTTAAAGTTTTTCTTGTACAACTAGCTTATACTAAGATATAGTATAAAAATGGAAGCTTTATGGTTTTAAACCTACAAAAAGTGAAAACCTTTTGTTTGAGTTCGAACCAAACGAACCAAAAAAAACTAGGAAAAACGTACACAAAACCTAACTAAATCACCCCCTGGCTCTTGATATCAATTGTAGAATACGACATATATCTAACTACTTAACTAATCAATAAGAAACTAGAGAAAGAAAGAGATGGAAGGAAGATTTATAGTGAGAAAATAAAAAGAGAATAATAGATTGAACTATGTGAGAAACGAAACCAACCAACACCCTCTCCAAGCTATGAAGAGGGTATTTATACAAGCTATAGGCCGGCCATATTAAGGCCTTGTGAGCTTTTCATGAGCTTTGGCCCGTTTAGCTTACTAATGTTTCAAAAACTATATAAGACATACGAGCTATGAATTTTAAGAGTGACCGGGTCTTTTCTCGATTCCTAACAATTTCTATGAGCAGATACTGGAGGCGGTGAACCATCTGATTCTTCACCTACTTTTCTTCTATGTGAACTTTGACCTTTGTTGAAAGAGTCATGTACAGTTGTAAAAATTGCATCTTTGCTTTAAAAAGAAAAGTGACAAACTTTGTATAGAAGTTATCTACAAAATAATAAAATAAAATCGTTAAAATCGTAGGTTTTTAAAAAAAAATTAAAAAAATATATTGTTACCAGTCTTAAAATGTTACTTCAATTTGTTAAATCTAAATAATTCAATAATACAAATAATACCCATTTTGGTATTTTTACCTATCAACGCAATAAATAATCTGATTAGCCAAACACTTATGTAGTGTTTGGTATGTTGTAATCAAAGGAGGAATGAAAAAGATTATTGCGACGAAATGTAAAAATGTTGTTTGCTTACATTTATGGAATGTAATGATTTATTACAAGGAATAACCCATTACACCAAAACCATTCTTTAAGGGCCCCTGCTTTTTTTTCATTACATCTTAGAATGGAATCAAAATTACATAAAACTCCACCATTAACTAACCATATCAAATAAACTTCCTATCATTAATGGGGCATTTTAGTCTTTTTATCATGATTCCATTACGTCTTATCATACGAACCAAACATGATTAATAATGGTAATGAACCATTATATTACACTATTTATTCCATTCATTTGACATTTCATTTCGTCCTACCAAACGAACCTTTAAAAAACTGATTATCTGATTATTGCGATATCAAACAACATAATCATATCCAAACACTGTTTCAAAATCACGTTTTGTAACAACTGATTAACTGATTATTGCGATATCAAACAACATAATCATATCCAAACACTGTTTCAAAATCACGTTTTGTAACAACTGATTAACTGATTATCCGTTTTCAAAACGCATAATCTTATTTTTAATAAGCAATTCTAAACACCCCTTAAACAACTCTATCAGCAAACCATAGTTGAAGGCTAGGGGTAATCCAAGTAATACGTAAAGAA
>BQNB010054345.1:0-39587 GCA_026074375.1 Tanacetum coccineum
GATATTACCACCATCATTACTATTTGATCCTCGATATTTCTTTATTCCTGAAGAACTATTACCACCTAAGAAGCGAATATGTTCCTCGTCTTCTTTCTCAACTACGTTATCTAATTCATCTCGAAATCAAACTTGTAATTTAGTATCACCATCCTTCTCAGTTTCTACTTCTACCCCACCTCAACTATTTGAAATAGGAAAATGTCCAATTAAGATGTATCTGAAACATCATGAGGGACAAATCGAAGATATTTTGAATTACTTAGATGAACTCTATCTTCACCACATCGAGAAAATGGAGGAAGGACGTATTGATAGAATGATCATATGAAGTAATAGTGACAAACTAAAGACCGAACTCAAGAAAATCCATACTCAGATTATCAAACTTCAAAAGAAGCGGTGGTGGTGGTACGCGGCTGTGACAGCAGCGGTTGTGGTTGTCGGGGTGGTGACGGCAGTGAGGGTGGCGGTGAGATGGTGGTGTTCGGCTGTGGTGTGGCAGCGGCTGGAAATGGTTGCCGGCTCAGAATCAAACAAACTCTTAGAATATGTTATAACATTATCCTACCAAAGAGATTTGGTAAAATATAAAACACTTGTCAAATCTTGACTATGTACAATTAAGAAGGCAAGGTTATTTATAAAAGGCAATCCCGTACGTATCTTATTATTTTCAACTTATCGCTCTTTCACATCATTTCCACTAATTGCATCATTATCTTCGTCTTCATGAATCATACCATAACCCCTAAGTGCTTAAAATTCAAAAATAAGCATTTCTCTTTAAGCATTTTAAGCATCACATTTTCTTTTAAGTATTACCTTTCAAAACTTGTGATGTCATTCTTACTACGCGTTATCTTGTGTTGATAGAATGCCTCCCAAAAGGACGTCAACATCTGAAACACCAGCCATAACTTTAGCTGCCATCCAGCAACTAATTAATGATGGCATTTCCTCAGCTCTGAAAGCACAAGCTGCATCAATGGCAAGTGCTAGTAATCCCAATAGGAACACCAGACCTACTGGAACTCCTGTAGCAAAAATGGGAAACTATAAAGAGTTTGTTAGCTGTCAACCTTTCTACTTCAATGGTACGGAAGGAGCAGTTAGCCTCATTCGCTGGTTTGAGCGGACTGAATTAGTATTTTCTCGTAGCCACTATGCCGAAGAAAACAAAGTGACATATGCTACCGGTACTTTAACCGATGATGCCCTGTCTTGGTGGAATTCATACGCTCAACCTATTAGAATAAATCAAGCCAATCAAATCACTTGGATCGAATTGAAAAGACTCTTAACCGATAAGTATTTCCCTCGAACTAAAGTCAAGAAGATGGAAGACGAATTTTACAACTTGGTTGTGAAAGGAAATGACCTTAAGACTTACATTAGGAGATTTCAAGAATTAGCCGTCTTATGCCCAAACATGGTACCAAACGCCGAGAAACTTATGGAAGTCTTCATCAATGGATTACCTAGAAGTATTGAAGGAAATGTTACTGCCTCGAAGCCTCAAACTTTGGAGGAAGCCATCAACATAGCCCAAAGGCTAATGTATTAGATAATAAAGCATGATTCTGTGCAAGAAGCTAATGACCGTAAACGAAAGGTTGAGGATAAGGGAAACATCAATGATTGTCGTTAAACTAAACCTTTTATATATATAATATATAATAAAATATATATAATAAGTATAATCTAAAAATAATCAATGAAACCGAGAAGTAGTATAGAATATTCCCGGGTCGTTTATCCCCAACAAGGCTGTGCTTGAAAATTGATACAATCGGAAAATTGGAGTTTGAATGAGATTAATGATTTGGGAGTTTAGAAAACTAAATTAATCAATAATAAGAAAAAACGATTGAGAAAAACCTAAAAATTACGAAATTAAACTGAAAAACGAGAGCAGGAATCCCGAACAAGGGGTCAAAAACCTAAAATCTTAAAAATTAACCCTACACGGAAATTTTTACTTCTAATCTACTCTAGGTAACTAATAATGAAGAATGAAAAAGACTAGACCGAAAACGGGGTTAAAACGAGCTTTAAAATGAAAAAACAAAAAACGGGGCTAAATCCCGTTCTTTAAAAAGTAAGATTTTGCAAAAACGACCCTACGAAAGATTTTCTATTTTTCCTAAGTGAAAACTGATAAAAGAAAATTTTCTAAAAAAGAAAAATATTTTTTTGATTTTTATTTAATTTATAATAATTAAAAAGCAGTTTAACCGAAAATAAAAGATTAAAAATAGAAAACAATTTTAGAAAATTCTCAAAAAATTACAGAAAATAGCTTAAGTTATGCTCTATCTAAGAAAAATATAAGCTGGAAAGGTGAGCTTATAAATAAGCCCAGAATAAGCTAAAACGAGCTTATGGGCTTATAGGCTAAAGGGCTTTATATATTAAATCTAACAAACCTCTACCGGATGAGCTAATGTAGCACAGCGGTAGAGGTGTTGTTATATGAGTGTTGGTAGATAGGGGAGAGGTCCCGAGTTCGAGTCTTGCTCACTCGGGGTCTCTCCTAATCCCAACGCTTGTATTCCTCATTTTTTTTAACTTTTTGAAAAGACTAAAAATAAGCAACTTTAAAAAAGACAAAAAAATTTAAATTCAAAAATAAGCACGAAAATAAGCTAAAGAAGGGACAGTTTAGCACTTTTTCACTAAGTCCTACAAGGTGCTAAACTGTTAAGCATTTGAAGGGCAAATAAGCTAGCTAAATTATGGGAATTATAAGAAAAAATAAGTCTATCTAACCTAAAAGCCATGAAAAACAAACAACAATAAGCTAAAAAAGATTAAGACAATTAAGCCAGGAAACTAAAAATAAGCTATAAGCCTACACTAGGTATGAAAACAAGTCAAATCGCCTATGCTTTTGGCTTTAATTATAGCAACCTTAGGGATGACTTAAGCTTAAAAGGTTATTAGGCTTATAGAACAGCTTGTGGGGCATTCCACATAATGCTTGAAAAGACTAAGGTACTAATCAAATAAGCAAAAATAAGGAGGTTTGTCAAAAATCTGCTAGCACCAGGGTAACTTAGCAAAAAAGGAAAGCTTATATAACAGCTTAAAAATAAGCTGTCAAATAAGCTCAAAATCTAAAAATCCAATTAAAAAAAGATCATTACCCAGCTTGTAATAAGCGTATTTTCAAGAATCTGTAAGGTTAACTTGTACATTTACCTGCTAATTTTTGGATTTAAAAAAGCGACTTTTTAAACTTAAGGAAAACTTGTAAAAAACAAATTTTTTGACAGATTTTGGTTTAAAAGCAAGGAAACAAAAGACACTTTAGAGAAAACACTTTGATACTATGAATGACTCAAAAACAGGAGAAAGAAGCTGACTCTAAGAAGTTTAATCAAATGAGCTTATGAAAAAGGTTTTGACTAGAAAGAACACTAAGGCTGATAAAAGAAACTTGAAAACAAAAATTAAGTTAAAAATTTTTGAGAAACAGACTCACACAAGTATGAAAAAGCTAGCCAAAGTTGGCTATGTGACTCAACCCATTGCACACCCCATTTTGACCCGTTTTCATTACTATCCCAAACACCCCTTTAAGATTTTAAAACTAATTTTTACACTAATTCCTAAAGATTTAAGCAATGTTTTTGAAAAACAGAAATTAAACCACTAGTATTTAGCAATTATAAGCACAAATTACAAAGCAATAAGCACTTAAAATAAGCTAAACAGATAAGCACTATATTAAGCTATTTAAAACAGTCAACAACAAAACTTGCACAAATGATTCCTACACTATCAAACAAGCATAATAAGCACTAGGCATCATAAATAAGCAGTAATAAGCTCAAATAAGCAGAGATAAGCTACAATAAGCAATGCTACAGTAACTAGTTAAAAAGATGAAAAATGAAGAAAACTTACATTGACCCTTGCTCTAAACAGGGTAAAACAAATAGTCTACAAGCTCCAGCTACAAGCTGGTGAGGTTCTGTAAGTTCTTCCCTATTTAGCTTATCATCCAATATCCAACTGAGGTATTTTGGGGGAGGATTTTTTTTTGTGATTTTATATTTTAACAGTTTATATACTTAAGTCTTACTAGTTGAAACAAGTTAAAAGGTGGCTTAATTGAGAGCTTATATGAACTTTTAGAACACAAGAAAGACAATAATTCCAAGTTTAACTAAAATACTTCAAAATTTCATTAAAGCTAAAAACAGTTTACAATATTTAGAAATTTAAAGACAATGATTTAAAAACAACTAGGTTAACACTAAAACTGATATTAAAAACTAAGATGCCAAAATGGCTTACAAAGGAGCTTATTTATACTAGGCTAAGAAGCTTCTAGGTCTTCTTTTTTGGCTTCTCTTTCCTGTGCTTCTTTGTAGAGACAGAAAAGGTGTGTTTTTGTTGTGAGAGTGAGATTCACAAGATAATCTGAGCCTTTAATCTTTTCTTGGTCACCAATCCTTCATTATAGCCGTTGAAATCCTTGTCCAATTGATGCATTTGGGATTGCCAGCTTGTCCTTTGACCATGTGGGGTGTGGGGTAATCTAGTGGTGATGGATTTGGACGGGTGTCACACCCCGCCAAGGCGGAAACGCGAGGCGTAACGTCATGGATATCATCATAACACAATGGTGTCGAAACAGAGCCCTAGTAACCCAAAACAGACCTGCGACCCCTTTTTAGCATTTCTTACCCATTTTGAGGCCTTTCTCTTGCAAATAACTCTTACACATGCAGGCCTAAGATGATTACACACCTTCTAAACACATATCTTCATCAGTTATAGTTTAAAATTTGCACATGGTCTCTTGTTTCTTCTTGTTTTAGCCGCGGCATCACTAGGGGTGTCCAACACCTCAATCTACATTTCTAGCTTCCACAACTCACACCATAGACCTTCCACATTAGGTACTAGCTTGTACACATGTCCATGGCCTGGTCTTAAGAGTTCCTTAGCCTCCTTGCATGAATTCAAGTATAAATAGAAGCATAAACCTTAACTTCATTCTCATCCCCCACTCTCTTATCTCATACCCATTATAGGCAGCAATACTTTGCTCCCTTATGATCCTAGGATCATTAAAGAAGTCTAATAAGCAAATCTTTGAAGATTTGAAGCCCCGGTAACAAGATATAAGGCGTACGAGTGGAAATACTACCCGAAATGACCCATTTCCACCATTTTTGCTCCTTGAAGCTCAAACCCAGGTTTCTAGATAACTAACTTCCTGCTCCTACACACTATAATATTTCATATGATCCTAAATATACTCTTTTTAAAGTTTCATAACTCAATTCATACTCATTTTCCGTTTTGATCCAAAACCGTACACCCGAAACCCTAATTTTGCGTTTTTCTTAAAAAATAAATGTTAAAATGATTAAATATTGTTATAATCTATCCTAGCATGCTTAACTAATATTAAAATAACCACTTTATTGATTAATGAAGTAATTTGAACTTAAAACCCGCGCGTTTACGTTTTGAAACCCTAATTTGACCCGTTTTGCTTCCTAGCTTAACGAATCGTTAATTTAAACTTGCGTTACGTTAAAACTTCATATTTTAGTTTATTATA
Organism: Tanacetum coccineum; assembly: GCA_026074375.1. Classification (NCBI taxonomy): domain Eukaryota; kingdom Viridiplantae; phylum Streptophyta; class Magnoliopsida; order Asterales; family Asteraceae; genus Tanacetum; species Tanacetum coccineum. The sequence continues at coordinate 5,585 of BQNB010054345.1, forward strand.
ACTTATAAATATCTTTTGAAATGTTAAAATAAGCTTACATGGCAATTTGGACATGTTTTGTGATTATAATCCATGTAAGGGGTATATATCGTAACTTTCTGAAATTAATAACTAGAAGGGCTGAATATGTCATTTTATCAAAGTTATAACTATAGGGGTCTATTATGTCACTTTTTGTTAGCCTCAATTTATTGAGTCGAACAAGGAAGCTCGGTCACTCTACGATGGAGCTTCGGTCTTTAATTAGTTAATGTTGTAACAAGGATAATATCGGGAATCGGGCTCGATAGATAATCTAATATTGTATATGTTTCTGGTTTAATCCCAAACAAAACCCGAGCCCGGGTCCTAGTTAAATATCCCGCGCGTCACATTAAATGTGTAGGCGTCACATTAAATGTGTAGGGGTATATATATATATTTAGATATTTTCTAAAAATATCTAAATATATATAGATATTTTCTTTTTAGAAAATATCTAGTTTTCATAATATCTTTTTTTCTAATCTAAAAAAATCTCTTTTCTCTCAACTCTCTCTCTTCTCTCTCTCTCCTTTCGATTCTCTCTCTCTCTACTTTCTTGTTTCGTGTTGTGATTTATGAAGTGAAGTGTTAAATCGGGTTCCTACAATTGGTATCAGTCGCCTCGGGTGGGTTGAGTGATTTGTTTGTGGTAATTTTTTTTAAGCTTATTATTCGGTAATTTTTTTTTTGGTATTCATTTCGTCATACTTGTTTCGTTTATCAAAATCAATGTTTCAATATTCTTGTTGATTTTGGGTTGTTCAAAAGTCAAAAGTTGGGCTTCTCAACAGGTTCATTTTTTTAAGGCTTATTCTCTTATACTCTTAACGTGGGGTTTCACTTTTTGGAACAATAGTTATTCTCAACAGTTTTTGATAACTTTGGCTATTAGCTTTTGGATAACTTGTGGTCTTTCACGTTCTTGATATTTTGTGGTACCGAACACAAACAAACCGGTGTGAAACGGAGAGGAGAAAAACACGCCAACAAGGTGTTTGATATTTTGCCCCACCGAACGAGCAACATCACAAAGAGGACCGAACGAGCAACATTCCAAAGACGACCGAACGAGTAACTTGTTAAGTTGAGCCGAACGAGTAACAAACTCACAAGAACCGAACGAGTGCAAAAACTCAAGGACCGAACGAGTGAAATACACAAGGACCGAACGAGTGGAAAACGGAACAATCGAACGAGTGGAAAACGGGACCATCGAACGAGACCATCGAACGAGACCATCGAACTAGTGAAAATCTCAAGGATCGAACGAGCGAGAAAATTTCGAGGATCGAACGAGCGAAAAAATTTCGAGGATCGAACGAGTTTCTTCACGTTGTAACAAATTTTCGGTTTTTCGGTTTCGAGTGACGTTAAACGACGGGACTTAAGAATTATATCATCGTGTTCGTGACATCGTTTCGATCAACGTGGTATATTTATTTTTTACCGACGATAACCGTGCGACTCCGCGAGATCAAATTTACAAACGTTAACATTTTTCTAAATTTTCAAATTGTAGAAGAAGAGAACAGGGAGGGAAACGTGTAATTATTAAGTATAATTTCAATTTTACACTATTGGCCCCTCAACTTTAAAATAGTTTTTATATTTAACCTTTAGACTTTAACTTATTTTCTATTAAACCTTTCTTTTTAGGCAAGTTTAAATATAACCTTTTACTTTTAAACTTTTTAATTTTTTTTCACTTTTAAACTTTTAATTTTTGTTATATTTTAGTTTTACATTTTAGTTTTCAAAATTTTCAATTTTAGCCCTTTCGTTGTAAGAAATTTCACCGTTCAACGGTTTTAGCTCACAAATCGTTTACAAAAGTTCAAGTTCTTCAACAACAACAACGATTTCACCAACAATAATTCTATTTTTACGGTTTTCTTGATTTAGTAAAATCCCGCGAAATACTCTTGTATTTTCTCGGTTTAGTCAAGACTTGTAAAATCCCGTAAAATAGTTTTCCACAAACAACAACAATCACACCCACTTAAGATCCAACAAAATCTTTCACACTTCATAATTCATAACTATTCATTCATCATGTCTACTCTAGTTAACACATCCTCAACAGAAATTTCAGTTGTCAAGCAGAAACACGATGAGCTACTCAAAAAGAGTCTGTTAACTAGGTCACAATTTGAAGGTCAACTCAAAGAGAAAAGTAAGGTTATTTCGGATTTAAAGGTTAAGGAAGGAAAAGACATTGACACGATGATTGAGATGGAGAAACAGATAAAGTTTTTAAATGAAATTCTTTATAAACGCAATCAGTCAATTCAGACCATTCACATGTTAGCACCCAAATGCGCTACGTATAATGGTAGATCAACCTTTGCAAATCCAAAGTACCTCAAGAAAGCTCAATCTGATAAGCCTCGTTTGTATGAGATCCCATATGATACTTCTGATCCTGCAAACAGATTTTGCCCCGATGGGGAAGAGACAGTGACTCTTGAAAAGGAGAGTAAACAAAATTGGATAATAGACAAAGTGAAACCATATAATTACACCTATCAAAACAGTCTTTATGAACTTTCAAACCACCATCACACCAATCTGATCAGTTGGACGCGCTAAAGAAATAGGAAGACACAGTGGAGAAAACGTTTGTTAGGACAAAACCAAACATGCTAAAAACGTAGTTGCTTTCTACCCATGTCTAAATCATTATAAAAGTAGACACTTTATAACGAAGATGACAAACAACTTCACTATCATTTTAGGACAATATTTCAACAAACTGGTCCTAATCATCCTAGTAGTGCGTTTCCAACACCAACTGCCAAGAGTTGGAAAAGTTTTGATCAAAATCTTATTAATGCCTCTTTCAGATAAAACTATACTAGACAGTCATTGTTTTATTCATGAACTAAAAAGAGAAATGAATGATGATTGTGGAGTCCTTAATATCCCTTGAAACGTAACTACGACCTTGATCATAAAAGGATGATTTTACAAACATATATGAACTACTTCCTCGAAGAGGTGTGTTCCTAAAGATGTTACATGTTCGTTATTTGCATTCTCTGTCTGATTTAAATGCTAATACTGAATTACAATGCTTGTATCTTCATAAAGTCAAAGAATGTGAATGTCTTGCACAAAAGCTTTCGAAACAAACTGAATCTGTTAACAAAGAAGTTCATAATAATTTGTTAAAAAGTTTTTCTAAACTTGAAAAACACTCGATTTCTCTTGAACTTGCTTTACAACAATGTAAAGAACAAATGAAAAACAACTCAGTTTGCAAAGAAAACGGATCTAATGTATTTCGAAAAGAACGTGAACAATATCATGAAATACAAGATTTGAAAGCTCAAATGCAAGACAAGAACATAGCCATAAGTGAGTTAAAGAAACTCATCGAGAACTGCAAGGGAAAGTCTGTGGAAACTCAGTTTAATAAACCATCTGTTGTTCGACAACCAAATGCTCAACGAATTCCAAAACCATCAGTTTTAGGAAAATCGACTCCTTTTTCAAATTCTCCTGAAATGAGAAGTTTTCAAACGAAACAGTCGGTTAATAAAACTAATGTGTCGGATGGTTTATTTAAACAAGTCACTCAACAGAATTTGCCTCAGATTAGAAAACAAGCAGTTCGAAACACCAATTTGATTGCACCTGGCCCCTCTAGGAATTGCCCAAAGCATGTGTCACATCAGTCACCAAGGGAAAAAGTAGGCTCAAATGACATGGTTCATAACTACTACCTAGAGAAAGCTAAGAAAAGTGCACAACTTCAGAAAGACAAAGAAGTGAATGGAAAACCTAGTATGATTGATCCTGCTAGATTACCCAACACTGCTAATGGTTGCAAACCAAAACCTAGGAGAACCATCATAGGATTTCTAGTATTTCTAAGAAACAAGTCTGTAACTGCGTGTAATGACAGTTCAAATTCCAGAACTTCGAATGTGAATGTTGTTTGTGCTGAATGTGGAAAATGTGTGTTTAATTCTAATCATGATGCTTGTGTTTATAGATACTTAAATTACGTGAATGCTAGAACTAAGAAGCCTAATGTAGTGCCTTATTAGTTGTTATTAGCTAAACCCATAGGAAAGTGAACAATCTATTGCAACACCCCATAAGAAAACAGTGCTATCAGATACCACTATTCAGAAATCCAAAAGTTCTTAAGGAGTTGTATGAGAATACAAATCAGGAATATGAAATGGTGGATAGCTAAGAAATGTACATCAGGATATACATGGACACAAAAGCCTCTTAGGACCAAAAAGATATGGATGCCTAAGATCAGGAAAGATGATGTATCAACAAGTATTAGTCCCACTATAGACATTGTCTCTAGGATTACTAATGTCTTAAAGATATCAAATTCCTTAGGATCCAATTTGTCTAATGTTCCATCGTCCTCTAATTCTCTTGCAGATTGTACAACTCATCCTATTCATTGTTGACTCTGGATGCACAAAGCACATGAGGGAATCTCAAGCTGTTGTGTAATTTTGTGGAGAAATTTCTGGGTACTGTTCATTTTGGAAATGATCAATTTGCTCCAATTCTTGGTTATGGGAGTTTGAATCAAGGGAAAATATCATGATCAAATCGGGTTTAATACGTCGATGGACCTCATCATATTCTGTTTCTCGGATCTGGTCAATCTGTGATGCGGATTTAGAGGTTGCTTCAGGAAAATCTACTTGTTTTGTGAGAGATCTTCAGGGAAAAGATTTACTAACTGGTATCGTGGATCCGTTCTTTACACACTAATCTCTTCAAGAAACACTTCATCAACTCCAATCTGTTTCTGGCTAAGCTTCACCAACTCAAGTAATGGTTATGGATCGAAGACTTTTCATCTTAAACTTTGATTACATCACCTTACTCTCAATGAAAGATATTGTGACAGGTTACCTAATTGAAATATGTCAAGGATCATCTTTGTTCGTCTTTGTAAAATTAGTAAAGCAAAAAAGAAGCTCTTTAAGTCAAAAGTTGTTCAAGTTCCCATAGAAGGCTGAATTTGCTTCACATGGACTTGTTTGTGGTCCATTGCGGGTTGCAAGCATTAATGGGAAGAAATATATTCTCGGTGATTGTTGATGACTATTAAGATAATTGGACTCTTTTTCTACGACCCAAGGATGAAACAACAGAAGTTCTCAAAAACTTTCTCACGATGATTCAACGCAATCTTCAAACTCAAGTTATTATTGTCCGTACTGACAGAGGAACATAGTTCTTGAACAAGACACTCATGCTTATTTAAAGAAGAAGGCATTGAACATTCAGGGACTTCCACTCCTCGAACACACTGAAACTAGACAGCGTTGTCAAAAGATAGAACCGCACTCTTGTTGAGGCTGCTCGAACAATGCTATGATACCAATTGTAGGATCTCGTAACACTTCATAAAATATATATCATACACGAATTTGATCTAGAAAGTGAACAAGAGAGTTGAGTTGTTTTCGTAGAGAGAGAAAGATAGAGAGGAGAGAAGGAGAGAAAATAGAAAAGTGGAATTCTTTAAAATGAACAACTAACTTTTCCAAAGAGGAAAAGTTACTTATATACCCCGACACATTAAAGTAACGTGTGGGATATTTAACTAGGACTCGGGCTCGGGTTTTGCTTGGGATTAAACCCGAAACATATACAATATTAGATTAACTATCGAGCCCGATTCCCGATATTATCCTATTACAACGTTAACTAATTGAATGACCGAGACTTAAATACATAATGGACGAATTTCATGTTCGACTCAATATTTTGAGGCTAACAATCTCCCCCGAAGTGAGTTCATTGATGACACTCTTTCATGAGATCAATGAGATTGTTTTTTGTCGCTAAGCTCATGTGGACTTGGTCTTTCTCTTTGTTCAAGTGTTGTTGTTTGTGTGGTATGTTGTTATGATTGATTGTGGTGTTTGTTTGTTGTACTTGTTTTGATTATAATATTCCCAAATTCGTCACATTGCCCACCTGATGCGCGGAAATAGGTAGTCAAAATAGGTTTTTCTGTTGTGGAAACCGGCTCCTTTTGCATACCTGCCACTATGGCAACCCGCCCACCATTATTACACCAAAACCGCACACACAAGGCAAACCGCGCATGGGCAAACCGCCGCCTAGGGCAAACCGCCGCCTAGAACATTTGTCAAACCGCCGTGGATTTTTTGAATTTTGGGCAGAGTAACATTTCTTTTTGCTCAATAAAATAATCAAACCGCCGTGGTACCTATTCAAACCGCCACCAAATGGCAAACCGCCACCAAATGGCAAACCGCCGGCTATATTTTGATTATTTTAATCAACCCGCCTTTGACTAGTCAAACCGCCGCCTGACTTTTCCTTAAAAGGTGGATCTTGTCCCCTATTCTTGTCAAACCGCCATGAAGAACACCAAGTTCGAATTTTGCATAATCACTCCAAATAAGCTTTTTATCACTAAAAATAGGGCTATAACATGTAATACTATGATGGTATATGAAGATTAACCATCCAATTACATGTATTTCTTCGTGGATCATAAAAAACGAAGCAACCCTCCACGAAGAACACCAAACTTTATAAGCTTATAATTCGAACTTGATGCTTATGCAACACTTGAAATTGTTACAATCTAACCTGTTTAACATGTAGATCAAGGAGAGAACAAGATTAACAACCCAATAAGCCCATAAAAATTCGAGCCGTGGCCTTTTTGGCTTAAAATAAGCCACGAATTTTGAGCTTATTTAACCACGAAATCAGTTGGTAAACAACACGGATTCCCCCTATGCTCTGGTGCCAATTGTAGGATCCGTGACACTTCATAACATACTTATCATACACGCAATTTGATCTAGAAAGAGAAACGAGAGTGAGTAGTTTTGTAGAGAGAGAAGAATAGAGAGAGAGATGAGAGGAAAATAGAAAACTGGAATTATTTTTAGAATGAACAACTAACTTTTCCAAGAGAAAAGTTTTTATATACCCGAACATTAAAGTAACATGGGGATATTTTTAAATAGGACTCGGCTCGGGTTTTGCTTGGTAATTAAACCGAAACTCATACAATATTAGAATAAAACTATCGAGCCAGATTCCCGATATTATACTATTACAACATTAACTAATTGAATGACCGAGACTTAAATACATAATGAACGAACTTCATGTTCGACTCAATATTTTGAGGCTAACATTACTTGTTTTGCATCCAGGATATATGCTTACATGACATGCACTATTTTAGCATTAGTAGGGTACTAAGTGCTTACTTGATTGATATATGCGTATATAAAATATACTAAGTACATACTATATAAGAGTCTTTATAGATAACATAGCCGTACCACTCTTATATTAAAGCTTATTAGACATATCATACTGACCTTTCCTATAAGTAATACTTATATAGGTTATTTTGCTTTTTGCAGTAGTCACTGTATTCTGACAACATCTGGGTTACATACACTTTCGTTTACACGACCAAAAGCCTTCTGGGGAGCCTCATGATGAGGAGATATCTGAGGGAGGCATTCCACGGGTCATCGTATTAGAGATACAACGAACTCCTGATAACAGCCAGTAGCCTACATCACCGAGTTACATACAGGCCAGGGACTCATAAACACCGCCAGTTCCTCAGGACGAGGATGAGCGTGAGCCTATGTTCGTACAAGCACATGATCCTGACTACGTGCCAGAGCCTATATACCCTGAGTATATACCATTGGAGGATGAGCATGAGTTTCCAGCTGAGGAGCAACCATTACCTCCTGTTTATTCACCTACTGCTGAGTCACCCAGATATGTTATTGAGTCAGATCTCGAGGAGGATCCAGAGGAGTTACTGCGGATGATGAGACAGAGGATGGTCCGGTCGACTATCATAGACGGGGGATGATAGAGAATAAATGATGATGATGGTGATTCATCTGGGGATGACGCTGATGGTGAGGATGAGGATGATAAGGACGAGGAGGAGGAGGAGGAGCACTTAGCTTCGGTCGACTCTGCTATTGTTGTACCTGTTGATGAGCTGTTTTCACCACTGAGGGAATAGAGCGGTTATACACCACCCTCCATTGACATTACCTACTGGGGCTAGGATTATCGTTCGGCCTCAGTTTCCTATCCCTTCCACCAGACGGCAGAGGTTAAGAGAACTTCTGGGCCATGATACTCCATCGCCATCACCACCATCTCACTATTCAACACCCTCGGCAAGGGTGCGCCTTGTAAGGGGGGGGGGGAAGCATGGCTTCACATGCACATGCATCACCATCCCTGTGCCACACCTTTACTACCATCATCGGGTGTACAACCTAATCCAGACACTTCAGGGATAGCATCCACTCAGGCCCTTATTGATGCCAGTTCTGCCGACACTTACCACTCACATACCTACACCACTACCACCCTCTCTATACATACCACCACCTATTGACCATAGGGATGATATTCCCGAGTCTGAGCAGCCACCCTGTAGAGGTTGTTTTTGTCCCACCTAGGCTCTAGATTCTAGGGTCGGGGAGAGTTCTACTGACTAGACCTACCAGAGGTCGGGGGATAGATTATGGATTTGTCAGCACGGTAGATGCTAAAGAGAGACGACAGGGGATTAGAGATGTTGGGTACGGTAATTAGTGGATACTGGTAGTCTGGGCAGGAGGCAGTCCTGAGATAGCACCTATGATCGTGGGAGAGGTCATACTAGGGTCATAGAGCTTGCTGAGCTCCATGAGCATGATACACAGGACTTGTATGGTTTACTAGAGGATGCTCAAGATAGTAAAGTCTCATATATCACAACAATTCGATATGGACTCGCAGCGGGTTGATTTACTTATGGGGGATAGGATGACTCTCCAAGAGATAGTATGGATGGTGGAGGAGGGGCCATATGCTTCTCGAGTGCTTAGCTCACTCAAATGGACTGTGTCAGGTGACTCATCAGGAGCTTCAGACCCATCGTGATCATGTGTATGCATACGAGACCCATCTCTAGGCACACCAAACACAACTACAGCTGCAGGTTAATACCCCCCCCCCCAAAACCTTTTATTTTTTACTTTTACTCTTATTCAGACACATCATCAGGTACATGAGACTCACTTTCAGATGCAGCAGGCTGAGTTAGCAGCGCTTCGAGAGACTGACCGTAGGCGTCAGGACCAGATGGTAGAGACTCTCCGAGTCATTAGAGACATGAGGCGAGAGATGAGTGACATGCAGGCCGAGTTGTTAGCACTGCGAGAGCAGCAGAGGAGAGCTAGACAGCCAGGACCAGATGCTAGGATTCCAGATCTCCAGGATGCTTCTAGGGATGCTGACAGTCTATTTTCCCTTTAAAGGGTGATTTATATTATTTTATCTTGCTAGGTTCATTGTAAAGGCATGTTAAGTTTTAGGGGTTTTCCCCCACCCCCCCCCCACCCCCCCCCCCCCCCCCCCCCCCCGTAGCTAGCCTTAGATCTTTTGTATTGTATTCTGTGTAATCTGAAAACTATTTCATGTAAAATTTTCAAAGTTATAAATGAAATGGACGTGTTATGTTGTACTATATACCTCTCTTGTGTTGATATCTCATCTATACATTATTATATTCTGTCATATAACCTCATGTTTTGTCTTTTGTAATCTAGACAAATCATGGCACCTACGACCAGCATAGGAACTGAATACCCCTGTTCACTAACACCAACCCAAACAACATGACTTCTGATTCTATCCAAGCAATGATTGCCTGCTCTTCTGCGAAACTCCACCCAGTGGAAGATGGAAGCCACAGTTCATACGGGGATAACGAGGAACGTGCAAACTGCGCGCCCTTGTTTTTACGCTGACTTCATGAAGTGTCAACCTTTGAACTTCAAGGGGACTGAAGGCGTGGTCGGTTTGACTCGGTGGATTAAGAAGATGGAGTCAGTTTTCAATATCAGTGGTTGTGCTATTGAGAGTCAAGTGAAGTTTGCCACCTGCACTATGTTAGGTGCTGCTTTGACTGGAGGAATGGCCAGATAAGAACCTTATGTCCTGGGCAATGCAATGACTTGGGGAAGTGTTTAAGAAAAAGATTGACAGACAAGTATTGTCCGCAGGGTGGAAATCAAGAAATAGAATCGAGCTGTGGAACCTAAAGGTCAAGGGGAACGATGTTCCAGCATACACTGAACGTTTCTAAGAGCTAACCCTGATATGTACCAAGTTTGTTGCCAACGAAACCGAGAAGGTTGACAAGTACATCAGTGGACTTCCTGACAACATTTATGGGAACATCAAATCTGCCAGACCCAAGACGTTGGATGAGACTATTGAGTTGGCCAATCGACATTATGGATCAAAAACTCTGCACATACGCGGAAGGCAATCTGGACAACAAAAGGAAGGCTGATGATTCATCCAGAAACAACCATGGTCACCAACAACAACCCTTCAAGAGCGAATTTCGCCAAGGTCTACAATATGGGGACAGGCGAAAAGAAGCCTTATGGGGATCTTTCCCAAGTGCACCAAGTGCCATTTTCACCACAATGGCCCGTGCACCCAGAAGTGCCACAAGTGCAACAAAGTAGCGGCATTTGATTGTGATTTCAGGAGTAACTTGAGTAACACAGATGTTGCTAAATACTCTGAAGGGCAATTAAACGAGGCAGCTCTAATAGAAATGGTTGTTTTGAGGTGTAGAGTTCAGGGCATTTCAAGAGAGATTGTCCTAAGTTGAAGAATAAGGATGGAGGGAATGGGAATGCATAAGGCTGGGTTTATGGAGTTGGGAATGCAGAAAAGAAAGGAAATGCATCATGAAACCCGGATGTCAATGTCGTCACAGGTACGTTCCTCTTAAACAACCACTACGCATCTATCTTATTCGACACTGGTACTGATAGAAGCTTTTTATCCACTACATTTAGTTCCTAGATTAACATCGCCCTAACTCCATTAGATAATAAAAAATAAAAAAAAAAAAAAATAAAAAAAAAAAAAAAAAAAAATTAGATTTGATGTTGATTAGCTGATGGGAAAATAGTCGAGATAGACACTATTATATGAGGTTGCACTTTAAATTTCTTAGACTATCCGTCAACATAGACCTAATGCGTAGAACTGGGGTAGTTTCGATGTCAGTATCCGGTATGGACTGGTTAAGAAGATGTTTCACGCCCGTATCGTGTGTGCGATGATATACACTTGTTCAACGTTTCTTTTGGAATGATACTTTACTTTTTGTGGCAACGAAAGTAGCACACGGCGAGCGAGAATCTCGATTGACCAGTTAATCTCATGTTTAAAAGCTCTAGAGTACATGGCAAGAGGATGCCATCGTCTTTTTCGGCGTAGATATCCGCCAAGAGGAAGAGGAGGACAAGCTCATATGGAAACAATATAAAAGGGCGTACAATCGTCTGAGATTTTCCTGAGTATTTCCCAAGGACTTTCCAGGTCTTTCTTCGGCTCGACTAGTGGAATTCCCAAATTGACTTTATCCTAGGAGTAGCCGCGCTCGTAAGCTCGAGCACTCGTATCGATTGGATCCCCGTCCGAAATGAAGGAATTGTTGGAACACCTACAAGAGCTTTCTGATAAGGGCTTCATAAGACCTAGTTTCTCGCCTTGGGGAGCCCCGGTCTTGTTCGTCAAAAAGAAAGATGGGTCATTCAGGATGTGCATTGACTACCGGGAGTTAAATAAGCTGACAGTAAAGAATCGCTATCCACTCCCGAGGATCGACGATTTGTTTGATCAACTCCAAGGATCTAGCATTTATTCAAAGATAGATTTGAGACCGGGTTATCACTAGCATAGAGTACGAGAGCAATACATCCCAAAGACGCGTTCAGAACTAGGTATGGGCATTACGGGTTTTAGGTTATGCCATTCGAGCTAACAAACGCACATGCGGTATTCATGGACCTCATGAACCGAGTGTGCAAGCCCTACTTGGATAAGTTCGTAATCGTCTTCATTGATGACATACTTATTTATTCAAAGGATAAGAAAGAGCACGAAGAACACCTCAAGGCAATTTTGGAATTGCTTAAGAAGGAGAAGTTGTATGCCAAGTTTTCAAAATGTGAATTTTGGATCCCGAAGGTACAGTTTATCAGTCACGTCATTGATAGCAGAGGCATACATGTGGATCTAGCCAAGATAGAATCCATCAAGGATTGGGCATCTCCTAAGACACCGACGGAGATCCGCCAATTTTTAGGTCTTGCTGGTTACTATCGAAGGTTCATCGAAGGATTTTCGAAGATTGCTAAATCAATGACGAAGCTTACTCAGAAGGGAATTAAATTTGACTGGGGTGAAAATAAGGAAAATGCTTTTCAGTTAATAAAGCAAAAGTTGTGTAGTGCACCAATTCTGGCTTTACCTGAAGGAAGCGAAGATTTTGTGGTCTATTGTGATGCGTCACACAAGGGTTTAGGTGATGTATTGATACAGAGAGAGAAGGTGATTGCCTATGCTGCTCGACAACTAAAAATTCACGCGAAGAACTACACCACTCATGATTTAGAACTTGGATCGGTAGTGTTTGCTCTAAAGATATGGAGACATTATCTATATGGGACCAAATGCACCGTGTTCACCGACCATAAAAGCCTACAATACCTTCTTGACCAAAAGGAGCTTAACATGAGGCAACGCCGTTGGCTAGAGTTGTTAAGTGATTACGATTGTGACATTCGTTATCACCCGGGGAAGGCAAACGTAGTGGCCGATGCATTAAGCAGTAAGGAACGGATTAGGCCATTGCGGGTTTAAGCCTTAGTTATGACTATTGTCTTAGTTTCCCAATCAAATACATAAAGCTCAGAGCGAAAGCCTGAAACCTAGAGAACCTTGAGAAGAAAGAAGATGTAGGGTTTGGTATGATCAGAAAGGTTATACCAAGGAAGAGTTGGAGCCACGCGCAGAAGTGGAACATTATGTTTAAATGGCAGAAGTTGGTTACCTTGCTACGGTGACTTAAGATCCGTGGTTATGCACGAATCCCACAAGTCTAAGTACTCTATCCATCCCGGTTCTGAAAAGATGTACCAAGACATGAAAAAGCTATATTGGTGGCCCAATATGAAAGCCGACATCGCCACATATGTTAGCAAGTGCTTGACATGTGCAAAGGTCAAGGCCGAACATCAAAGGCCATCAGGATTGTTAGTACAACCAGCAATACCCGAGTGGAAGTGGGATAATATCACGATGGATTTTATCACCAAGCTCCCTAAGTCGTCACAAGGTTTCGACACCATCTGGGTGATTGTGGATCGACTTACAAAATCTGCTCACTTCTTGCCAATAAGGGAGAATGACCCATTGGACAAGTTGGCAAGGTTGTACCTGAACAGGATAGTAGCAAGACACGGAATACCTGTTTCAATCATCTGTGATCGTGATGGGAGGTTCACATCAAACTTCTGGAGATCATTTCAGAAAGCTTTGGGTACAGATCTGAGTATGAGCACCGCGTATCATCCAGAAACCGACGGTCAGAGCGAGAGGACTATTCAAACTCTCGAGGACATGCTACGTGCTTGCGTGATCGATTTTGGAAAAGGCTGGGTTAAGCATTTGCCATTAGCCGAATTTTCATATAACAACAGTTATCACGCTAGCATAAAGGCCGCACCTTATGAGGCACTTTATGGCCGAAAATGTCGATCACCTGTGTGCTGGGCCGAAGTTGGAGAAGCTCAACTTACTGGTCCGGAAATGATCCAGGAAACAACGGAAAAGATCGTCCTGATCAAGCAGAGAATTCAAGCTGCTCAGGATCGACAAAAGAGCTACGCTGATTTGAAGCGTAAGCCAATGGAGTTCGAAGTTGGGGATAGGGTGATGCTCAAGGTCTCACCTTGGAAAGGGGTTGTACGATTCGGTAAGCGGGGCAAGTTGAACCCGAGATATGTCGGACCTTTCAAGGTGTTAGCCAAGGTTGGGAAGGTTGCCTACAGGCTGGAACTTCCTCAAGAATTGAGCAGGGTTCACCATACTTTCCATGTGTCTAATCTGAAGAAATGTTACGCTGACGAACCATTAGCCATGCCGTTGGAAGGAATTCACGTTGATGATAAGCTCCAGTTTGTGGAAGAGCCCGTTGAAATCATGGAACGGGAGATCAAACGATTAAAGCAAAGTCGGATACCATTGGTTAAGGTTCGCTGGAACTCTAGGAGAGGTCCTGAGTTCACCTGGGAACGTGAAGATTCGTTCAAAAAGAAATACCCACATCTCTTCACAAACCGGACTTCGTCATCCACTACAAGGTCTTAAGCTTTGAGGACAAAGCTCTTTTAACGGGTGGAGACTGTAACATTTCTCAATTTTAGGTCATTTTACGACTCTATTATTCTTCACTATTTATTTTAGTCCGATACGCGTTTACTTTTAATTTAACTTTTAAGCTAAATCGCGTAGACTAGAAATAATCATTTAATGTAAACCGGTCATCAAACAATAAGGTTAACGTCAAGCAAGCAATATTTCTGTCATGTAATTTATTTAGGAAAGGTATTATTGACTTTGCGTGTTTTATTATTATTTGGTCACGTTAAGGCTTAGTTTTGCAATATAAATGCTTTAGGACACACCTCGGAAATACTAAACTTACCTAGACTTAAACACATTACCCACTTTTAAACCTTAAACATAAAAAATAAATGCAATTCTGTGTTAAAAGCATTCTGGCCGGAATACTAGGTGAACAAAAGAACCATAATACAATGGATACTTACACTACATTGTACAATATCCTTCTAATTAAGACTTGTACCATTATAATCTTAACAAGATTTTGAAAACCTTTCTTTCCCTCTAATCCTACTCGTCCCATCTGCAATATCAACTAACAAATCTTCTTTTGCCTAAACTAAGTGCATGTACAACAAGGTTTAATTAAACCTTATCCTTAATGTCTCCAAGATAGCCTAATGTACATTGGGTAATAACCATTTGAGCTCTTTTTCCCTCTTGATACCCGCGGCAAGCAAAGCACACACACAAACCATAAGATTTTCATAATCTTAGGCAAATCTTGTACAAATATCTTGTAATTAAGGATGGTACTAGGAAGTATTATCAATACCATGGGTGACTAACTAGAAAACCATAAAACCATCACTATAGGGCACGGTTTGGCTTTAGATTGGGACTAGGTAAACCAACTAGCTCATGAGCCTATAAATACCCATCTACACATGACATATGACATTTCTTAAAACTCTTAAAACATACAAACTCTCCCAATCAAAACCATATTAATTCCCTTCTTGTTCGTGGCTCATAAGCCGCGAACACAAACACCTCTCAAACCCTTACTCGACATAAAAATTTTGTTCTAGGTTTTCATACAAAGGCTCACAAGAGGTTTATGAGCTAGACTTGGGTACTTAATAAGTTTTGGAGCTTAGGGTTTTGATTGTCATTTCAACACGGTCCCTCCAAAACCTCAGACCAGACTTATGACTTTCGTAAGTTGCATTCTAAGCTTGTCATGCTCCTACCATACGTATTTCCTTAGTTGCTAGATTGATTTGGCCACGATTAGTTTGCAAATAACAAACTAACATGAGCTAGTATATTTATAATGCAAGGCATTCACGTTATTCGCGTGTACACATGTATATTGTCTCTTATGTGGTGCTAAAAAGATGTCAACCTGTATGAAGCAAGGCTTAACAATGACTATAGTTACACATTTTCATTTAAAAATCGAATTATACAAAACTTATATGTAAACATTTTACGTAAATTTGATAGTTTAGCTTGGGAAGGAGTATACAAGCTAATGAGACGCTTGCATGTATTAAACACGAACCATAGGTAGGTCAAATAAGCTCAAAGTGTTCGTTCGTGGTTAAACACCACAAACCCAAACCATACGCACCCACAATGGAGTGCATGTCCACTGTTGGGCACGAAGCCCATGATGGACACTAGCGTATAGGTTGGCTTATGTATAACTTAAAGAGCTTAATAGTAGCTTAAGGTGCTTGACGAAAGCATTAGCGAACCCTAAATATCACTAGTAAGCTTACGGGCCACTAATGGGCTTAACCGCTCTTAGCGAGGCCTAGTGCGGGATCAATAAGCCAAAACGGCTTAATTATTAAGCTAAGACAGAAAGTTTAGCTTATTGGAAGCATGAAAAGCTTATGGACCTAAGTGGGACGAACCTATATGCTTAAAGTGCTTAACGGACCCTTAATGGGCTCAAAAGCCCATTTACGAGACTTATAGGCTTATGAATAAGCCAACGAGTGAAAAAAACTTATTTATAAGCTAGAATAGGACTCATGAGCTTATTAAAGACCCTAAGTGTTCATGGGCTTATGTTGGATGTGCCCACATTTCTCAAAAACCCTTGACGCAATTTAATGGGCCTAAAGCCCATTACCGTTAGCATATTGGCTTTATGGGATAAGTCATATGATGAAAACGACTTCCCTGGGTTCTGCAACAACTTAATTTAGATAAAAAAACCTAGGCTATGCTAGTTGGCAACCTTTAAATGGGCCAAAACATATATACAGGTTCGGTTAAATAGGCCACGGGTCCAATAAACTCAAATAAGCTCATCCGAGCTTATTTATAAGTCCCACAATTTCACACAGCTTATATGAGCTTATCAAAGGCTTTTATCATCTTGAAAAGTTGTTTGGGCCTTTAAAATGCTTAATGGACCCTATCGGGTCCAAAAAGCCTAATAAGCTCGAAATAACCTCACCGAGCTTATTTACAAGTTGAAAACAGCTTAAATGGCTTATTGGAGTCTAATAAAATCTTTTTGCCACTTTTTCAAAAACTTATTTCGAACTTAAAATGTAAGTTTGGATAGTTAAAGGGACTAGAAAGTGTAAAAACTTGGAATACTCAGGGGTTAAAAAACTGTCAAAACTGATTTTTCTAAGTCTAGGGACTGTTTTGTTACTTCTGAAACATAAGGGACTGTTTTGAAAGTATATGGACCTAAAGTGTAAATTGTGTAAAATTGAAGGACTAAAGGTGTAAATGTGGAAACCTAGGGGTTTAAAATGTGAATATTATATTTTCATAAACGTAAAGACTGTTTTTGTAAATTTAAGAAAACCTAAGGTCTATTTTACAAACAAAAGTGATTTTTATAAACACTTAACGTATCGTACAAGTTATAATATTTATCAGATATTATACAAATTAAAACACGACTTAATAAATATATATATTTATTAATAACGTTTATATTGATCGTGTGTAATCGTTTACCATTCCAAGGAGCCATCAAGTATATACAAATTCAAATAATATGTTCACCCACCACAAGTGATAATGTATATATGAATTAACAATTTATGGGAGTTTATGCATTAAGTCGTTAGCCTAAACTTGTAGACTAAGACTGGCCGTATTTACTTAGGTATTTGACGATGTGATTCATTTGCCATACTTGGATATGTTTATCATTTACAGAGGACTACCTACTCAGGTGAGTTCATAGCCCCATGATTTATAATTATTTAAATGATTTACATTTTTGGGGTGAGAACATGCTTTGTTTTACAAATTGGACGCAAGTGTACATTTTATACAATGATTACGTGTTTGCCTAAGTAGCTATACCCACTTGAGCTATTATCATGAACTGTCAGTCCTAGGATTGTGAGCACGAGTGTTATAAATACGATTATTTGAGTTTGACATCCCGTTTGGGTGAGTAGCGCTCATTATGCCGGTTTCGCCAGAAGAGTACAATTGTATACCTTGTCGATTTTGGGATGTTGCGGGTCTAGATAGCATCATTTCAGGGTAAATGTTGGCAATTTATTGCATTCATTACATGTCGAGCTTCAGTGTCATGAGCTTAGGAAAACGCAATTACTTTTTATGATGTTTACATCTGTTGCTTAATAATACACTTGGACATCTTGCGGGTCCTTCAATTTGATTTACATTAAACCTATGAATTCACCATACCGTTATGTTGACTTTAAAGCATGTTTTATCAGGTCAATAAGGCCGTAGGTGCAGATACATTAGGGGGTCACGATTTGGGGAGAGTCCTCGAGTACTAAAGATTTAGGGCGTATCACTGGTATTCGCTATTTTTTAATACTTTTTACCGAAATTAAAAACGACCCCCCTAAAGACCAAAAACATAATAAAATTTGCAAAATATATGCATGCGCGCGTTGTGTTTTGTTTATGCTGCAATTACGAATATTAAGAATTGGACAAAACAAAGGCAAAGCATACAAAAACAGCACGGAGAAAGAAAGAGCACGAAAAAACGAGTCCAACGGTGCTTCAGATTTTAAGGGGCAGCCCGTAACCCATTTAAATGGGCCGCGGCCAGCCATATATGTTCTTTAAGCCCAACTAAGGCTAACTTTAAATTTACTCGGCCCAAACTAACTTTATTACTTGGCCCAATGAATTTATAAAATGAATTGGAAGAATTAATGATGAAGAAGGTCACGTGACTAAGAAGAAATTAAATCAAGTAATGCATTGTGAATATGTTTCTTCATAATGGTGAGGTCGAGCTAGAAAGCCGCAAGTGGCAGAGCAGTGTACTAACTCTCAAATGTGCAAGTTTCAATTGATAAAAATTGATCACACCGATGGAATTCATTGCGTTGAATGAAAGCTTTCAACTTGTCCATGTGGCGATTTTGTACCGATCGGATCATTCTTTTAACATTCTCAATCCGTGTGAAGGGAAATGGTACTCAATCATTGGCCAAATCATTCACCAATCATTGGGGGCAATTTACAAAATTAACCCTCCTAGCCTTATAAACACAAGACGCTCCCCTCATTTTAGGAGTAGTTAGTCTTTATTTTTACTTTTTTTAGATTTTTAGTTTTTAGCTTATTTTAAGTTTGTAATAGCTTATTTTATTTTTTTTCTGCTTATTGTACGTTTCTAATTTCGAAAGTTTAATGTAATGATGTATTAAAGTTGGTTCGAAGTTGATTTAAGATCTCGTTTTGCTTATTTGGTGCTTAATCTCTCGTTTCTATTTCTTTTTCGTGTGGCTTATTTAATAAGTTGATTTTTCGTCCTTATTTTCGTGGCTTATTAGTATCAAAAGTCCTTAATAGCTTAAATAATGACTCCTATTATCTCTCCAAGTTAATTCGATCCATTACCAAAAGTTTTTAAGCACTTTTCGATATGATAAGTTTCAATAAGCTCGAAAAATAGCTTATTATTGTGCTTGTTTCATTTTTGTTTAATTAGGAGCTCATATTTTCTAGTTTTAATAACTTTTAATTAGTTTGTTCAAATTCATGTGAGCTTTAATTGCTAGAACAATTTTTATGAGCTTATGTGCTTTTTCAAGTCGTCATTTTAGTAGTTTAAATGCTTAAAATTTATTCTAGTTACTTGTTGCTATTTTTGTTGTTGTTTTGTTTGCTTAAACAAATAGTTGAATACTTATTTTGTTGCGTCTAGGCTTGTTAGATAATCTTAGTTATAGATCTCATTCTAGCTTATTTTCTTTAGATTATTTTCGCGTTACATGTTTGTTTCGTTTTAGACCTTGCTAGTTTACTAAAAGTGCGTAATTGATTAAGTTTTCATTCTAGCTTTAGCCTATTCATTATTTGCATTCGTTGTTTTTCGTCTGGATCTTATTTCAAATTGAGTTTGCACTTTGAAACTTGAAATTGGTTTTCGTTTGGTTTAACATAAGCTGCTCTTGCTTTGTGAACAAATATGGGCCTCCTTCTATGAAATTAGTAATTGAGCCTTGGTTTGTGACTGTTGTGCAAAAATTAATTGGGCCTAGAGTTTAATATTAATAGATTTAGTGAAAGTAATTTGGGTTTGCAATTGTTTATCACATGGGCCACGATTAAGAAGACTATATTTCATTTGAATTTAATTTCTGTTATGCAAAGTAGAATTTGCAATTTGCTATAACTGTGC
Organism: Tanacetum coccineum; assembly: GCA_026074375.1. Lineage (NCBI taxonomy): Eukaryota > Viridiplantae > Streptophyta > Magnoliopsida > Asterales > Asteraceae > Tanacetum > Tanacetum coccineum. The sequence continues at coordinate 25,500 of BQNB010054345.1, forward strand.
TTTTATGATAACATTTTGGGTTTTGCTATTTTGGTACCGGTCATCTCATGTGGCGTGGAGCTTACGGGTTTATTTAGCTAGACCGACTTTAATTAGTTGTTTTAGTTAAATAAATCGGGTGGTATTCGTTTAATTGCGGGTCTCCAATTCGGTTCCATTTTCTATCATTTTTCAATTACTTAGAGTGGATTTATTTTATCGTTTTATGCTTAGTATAGATTTATTTTTGTCATTAAATGCTATGTTTACTTATTTGATTAATATGAGTAGCGAGTGGTTTACTTGTATTTGCTAAGTGATTAGTGATTTGGAATTTAAGTGCGGGTTTAAAAAAGGTTTAAAATATTAATAGTCATTAGTATTTTTCCAATTTACATTCCGTCATTTACTTTTAATGCATTTTAAATACTTGTCATTTATTTTTAAAAAGCATTTTACTTTACTTGTCATTTAATTTCTTGAAACTTGTTTTCTAAGGATTTTTAAAAACTAAAAATATTTTTTTCGTTAACCTAAACCCGTACCTTAATGAACAGTTCTCGGTCACTATTAGCAAGCATTTTCCTTTTTATAATAATTTTAGTAATGTTTAATGCTTTACATGTTTAATTGTTTTTATTTGCTTTGCTCTTTTATATGTTTTATTTTCTATTACGTTAGTAGATTTTAGAAACCCAAATCAAAAACTCTTTACCCATTCAAATGCTGCGATCAAGGATTTTAGCCAATTTTCATTCATGCTTCGACGAGAAAAAATGGGACCGGGAGGGTTTTTGAAATTGCTTTGGTTAAAGCGATTTTCTAGAAACCCGACGGAAAAAATACTTACTTACTATAATTGATTTCTTCCTTATTACTACGTATTTATATATATATAATTATATATATATAATATATATATACTATATATATACTATATATTTATATATTATATGTATATATGTATTAAACAAGGACAAATCAATTCACATTCTTGGGGACAATTTGTTAGAAAACCGAATCTTTACTTATATTGTCGAACAATTTGAAGCCATGAGCTTATGTAATGAACAAGTATTTTGTTAATCCAATGTATCTTTTTTTAAAATGACACGTTTAGTGGTCGTTCTCATATCTTGTGCTATTGATCTATGAAGTAACACCCTTGGATATTCTATATTCCGCTTCTATTCAGATTTGGGGGTGTTACAGGTTTAACATCCTTTGTAGCTGGAATGGTGTTCTTCTCCCCCTTAACAGGTGAAGCAGTTGCTTAGCCTGCTGAAGGAAACATCTTGCTTGAGCCCCTCGAATGCAGTTTACCCACCACAGTGGCATACTGTTCAGGTATCTAGTAACTTGTTTTAATAGACTTGGAAGGGCATCCAAGTCTTGAGCTTTCCTATGAATGAAGATCAATTGACTTGGTAAATCAAGAATACTTGCTGGATAGTTTCTCATTGAATTGTTTTAGTTAACAACCTAGGAGGTAAGGCTGAAGATAGTGGAAGTAAAATTCTCTAGTTTTGTTGGGATTTCTTTTAAGTCCCCAAGTAGCTCGATTTACATGTCTCGAACATGACTCTTTAGCTCTTTAATGTCTCTAGATAATTCAGTGAATTTTGAGGGGAGCTCTTTTACTTCAGTTGGTAAGGAGCTAGCAAAGTCATGTAAGGTTAAGAGGTTTGGATAAATCAAGTTTCAAGAAGTTACCAGGAAGTTTAGTAAGCTAATTGATATCTGATATGAGAGGCCTAGCATTCAGTTGATAGCAACTTTTGCTTTAGCTTTTGCCTTTTGTTGTTCCAGCTTCTCCTTCTGAGACTGAAGTAAGTGAACCTAAGCCATTAACTCTTGAATTTGAGCTAATTTAGGAGATGAAAGATGTGGGACTGAAGTGTCTTCAGGTACATCATGAGATTGGGTAGTATGAGTGTCTTTATCTTTTTCAGTTTCTCTTCTCCACTCTCATCTAAAACAATGATAGGCTCATCTTGTGGGGAGTCATGGTTGTGAGGAAAGGCAGATCTTGTGTCTTTCATAAGATCTGATAATCTCCAGCTTAATTTCTTTGAAATTTCATCAGCTCCTGATTCCTCATTTGCACTTGAAGTAGTGTGGGCAGTTTTTAACCCATCTCTAGCAGATTTGGTTTTATCTACAAGAACACTTGGATTAGATCCTGCAAGTATGTGAGCAAATGAGTAGTTTTTGGTTCCTTCATCCATACCCTGTTGTTAAGGTATGGAATCCTTAGGAGCAGATATTCCAGGATCAGCTTCAGTTGTGAAATCTGCTGAAGCATCATGTCCTGATGCAGACTCAGAGTGCAAAATGAAAGAAGTTGATCAAGCAGGTTCAATTATAGGAAATGCAGACATACCACTACTGAGCTGAGGGTGGGCTCCATCTTTACTGGTGTCCCCTAAAGATGTTGGGCCACCAGCTACTGTGCCCCTTTATGCATTTCACCAACCACTGGTGTGGGAGGTGAAGGATGGCTTGGGCTTGTGTCCATGGCCGAACTGGACTTAGTTTCCTTCTTTGAATGGCCAGATTAGGATTTGGATGCCTCAGTGGTGGACTTAGATGTGTGTTTTGAAGATTGTTTTCTTCTGAGTCCACTTCTAGCTCCAGGCTTTTTGCCTTGGGGAACCTCTTCAGTTGGAGAAGAGTATTTGGGAGCTTTGGAGTCCACAGGCACATCTAGATTGCAGATGGCCTTCATGTGGTCAGTGAAGGGAGGTTCTTCAGGTTGGTTTGGCTTCAGTATCCAGTTGTGAACACTGAAGACCTGAGTGGGGTTTATTGTGAGTTCTTCATTATCATATTTAGGTGCCATATGTTCAAGTAGAAGAGATATAAACCTAGGGTAGGGAACAATCTTTTCCCTAGTCTTCTTGTTCAGCTTGTGAATGAGATCCTCCCAAATTATCTTGGCATAATCTACTTGGACACCATTTGCCAAACAATACAAGATGGTGGCATCCTTATTAGATATTTGATCTAGGCCACCTGTTTTCCCACCTAAGCACTGAATGATCTGACCCATCAGCAACCTCCACCTAGGAGGAAGACAACTCTTTTTGAGAGTTCCTTTTGCCCCAATCTCCCCATTGTACCCTATCATTGCAAACCATGGTCTTACAGTTGTTATGGAGGGTGGAGGAACATACATACTTGAGTGAGGTAAGTATTGTGCTCTAAGAGCATTTCTAAATGTGGTGATACCTATCTCTCCTCTAACTTCTCCTGTAGGAGTGGATACCCAAATTTTAGAGTCTGGTAAGACCTTTGCCGTATACCAGAATTCACTTAGGTATTCTTTGTATTGATTTGGGGCTCTTGTAAATGCTTCTTTTAGACGACATTTGGAAATGAAGTCAGACACATCCTTAAAGTATTCTTGGTTAGGGTGTGAGGGATATATAAGTGCGACTTCATTGTTGGTGGTGAAGGCAACTTCCTCAAAGGTGAACTCTACCTGAATGGCAGGTGAGAAAGGGTTTGGGCTTTCAGGTTTGTCGAGAGTGACACGTTCTTCTTTGGGAGTAAGGTTAGGTGATGAGGGGTTTTGTAAGGATGATTCTGCCATTAGGGTTTTGAAGTTTTGATCTGGTGGAAGGTGTGTGTTTTGTTTGTTCTTGATGGATTTATAAGAGTGTGATGTGGAATGGTGTGTTGTGATTTATATGATTGATGAAATTACAAAAATTACATTGAGAAATTATAATTAGCATTTGAGGTTATAAAGTTATGGGAATGTTTTAGGGTTAGGTTTCAACATGTGTGCCAAACTTTGTATTAAATCTTAAAGCTGAGGACATAACTATAGATTGCTGCTTTTTTGCACTCCAGCACACTAGTTTTCCTCCTAGCAACTGACAAGCACCTGAGGTGCTTTTCCTGTCCATGTTACATCCAGCATAGTCAGAGTCTGAGTATCCTTTTAGGTTAAAACCTAAACATTTTGGATACCACATACCAAGACTGAGAGTGCTTTTTAGGTACCTGAAAATTCTCTTAACAGCAATAAGGTAGGATTCCTTAGGATTTGCTTGATATCTTGCATAGAGACAACTTGAGAATTGAATGTCGGGTCTGCTCGCAGTTAGATACATTAGTGATCCAATCATACCTCTATACCGAGTCTTATTTACAGCTTTGCCACTGAGATCAGGTCTTAAGTTGTTAGGGGGTACCATTAAAGTTTTCACTGATGAGCCATTTATGTCATACTTTTTTAGCAGATCCTTGACATATTTTTCTTGGTTGATTGAAATGCCTCTTTTAGATTGTTTAATCTAAAATCCAAGGAAATGGGTGAGGACACCCATCATACTCATTTCATATCTTTGAGTCATTAGTTTAGCAAACTATTTGCATAATTTTGTGCTGGTGGACCCAAAGATAATATCATCAACATAAATTTGAACCATAATCACATCAGTTTGAGTTTTGAAGACAAATAGAGTGTTGTCTATCTTACCTCTTACAAACTTATGTTCATTGAGAATGGTTGAGAGAGTTTTATACCATGCTCTTGGAGCTTGTTTAAGTCCGTAAAAGGCTTTATCCAATTTGCATACATGGTTTGGGAACTCATTTCTCTCAAAACCTGGAGGTTGTTTAACATAAACTTCTTCTTTTAGTTTACCATTGAGGAATGCACTTTTGACATCCATTTGATAAATAATGAAGTTCATGTATGTACCAAAGGTAAGAAAGATTCTGATTACTTCAAGTCTTGCAACTGGAGCAAAGATCTCATCATAATCTATGCCTTATTGCTGATTGTAGCCTTGAGCTACAAGTCTTGCCTTATTTTTGATGACGATTCTAGTTTCATCCCTTTTGTTCCCGAATACCCATTTTAAGCCAATTATGGTTTTACCATAAGGTGCAGGAACTAATGTCCAGACTTTGTTTCTGGCAAATTGGTTTAGTTCATCTTGCATGGAATCAACCCGTCCAGGATGCTTTAGTGCTTTAGCGACCTTTTTAGGCTCTTTTTCAAAAAGAAACTCTACAAAGAGACATTCATGAGCTGAAGCAGCACTAAGTTCTTTGGCCATGGCTCTTGTGAGCATTCCAGCCCTTGGATTACTAATGATATTGACCAGCTCAATGTGTTTGTCCTGAGACCATCTGTCTTAAGCAGCTAGAGTAACTACTGATGGAATGGGTAAGGGTGGATTTGGGATTGGAATTGTATCTTGTACTGAAGTATCATCTACTCTTGGAGAGGATGAGTGTTCAGAGATCTGAATGCCTTTAGTGTTTAGGAGATTATCAATGATTTGTTCATCATTTAAGTGATTGGAATGTTCAGAATGATCATCATTTAAGATTTCATCATTTTGAACAGGTTGATCATTTTGATCATTGTGATCATTTTGATCAGTTTGACATTATGTCAGATGAAACATTCATTTTCAAGAAACAACTGTGCTTAACATTCATAGGGTTCTATGAAGGACACATCATTATTGTTTGTTTGATATCTTTGAGATGGCTCGTAAGGATGAAGATATTCATCGGGTTAATATCTTTCATTTTTAGTAATGTTGATGTTGTTAACAGAAGGTTTTGAGAATTTGATAGCATCAGGGCTTTCATCAAATGTGATGTGATAGGTTATTAGTTGTTGTCCTTCTGTGTTTGAAGACTCTGAAGGCCTTGGAAACTAGTGAGTATCCAAGAAGATAACCATCATCAGCTTTTTCATTAAACTTTCCTAGGTGATCTTTATGATTATGGATGTAAAATGGACATCCAAAGACATAAAGAAAGTTAATGTTTTGGATTCTTTTACGAAAAATTTCATAAGGAGTTTTAAGATGTCTTTTCACAATGGTGGATTTGTTTTGAGTGTAGCATGCAGTGGCTATAGCTTCAGTCTAATATTGTTTTGAGAAGACAGATCCTAAAAGCATTGTTCTTGCAGCTTCTATGAGGGTTCTATTTTTCCTTTTCGCAACACCATTTTGTTCAGGCGTATAGAAAGAGGAGAAGTTTTAAGAGATCCTATTTTCATCACAGAAGTTGACAAGGATGTTATTCCTGAATTCAGTACCATTGTCAGTTTCTAAAAAAAAAAAAAAAGGTTGTTTGACTTTGATGTCATTTTGACTTTCAACTCTTTTGATGAAGGACATGATAGTTTTAGGTGCTTGACTTTTCTTCTTCAAGAAATATACCCAGGTGTACCTTGAGTACTCATCAACAATGACAAGGGTGTACTTTTCATGGTTAATGGACCTAGGAGTTACAGGTCCAAATAAATCCATGTGAAGAAGATGAATACATTTCTTGATATAAGATGTCTGTTTTATTTTGAAGATGGCTCTATGATGCTTTCCCTTTTCACATGATGAACATGGTTTGTCTTTGATGTAGACAGTGTCCTGTGTTAATTGTGTAAGTGGGGGGTTGTGGGAAGACCAATAACAAGATTTTGTTTTGCTAGTTTGTTGATTTTTTTGAAGTTTAGATGAGCAAGTCCTTTATGCCAAAGCCAGTTGAGATTTTCAGAAGCTTTGGCAAAGAAGCAAGATTCTTGAGTAGAAGATGTCATGTCAAGAACATATACATCTCTTACTCTTGGAGTAATCATTACAACTTTTTTGTTGGAGTTGAAGATTGTTCCTCTTTTCTCATCAAACTGAATAATATACTTAGCATCACAGAGTTGACTGATGCTAATTAGATTGTACTTAAGACCATTTACAAATGCTACTTTTGTGAAAACTATACCATTGCATTTGATAGAGCCATAACTTTCAGTAGTGCATGTAGAGTCAATTCTAAATACCACCTTAGGTCCTGGCTGTTCCACGTATTTTTGCAAGTAACTCTTGACACCAGTCATATGCCTTGAGCATCCACTGTCCAGGTACCAAATGGGTTTCCTGATGTCACTCTGCACAAATACGTTTAGAATGGTTAGTTTTGCCTAGAAACCCACTTTCTAGTTTGAGTCTTATATCTGTTAGCATTTGATGATTCAGCCTTAGATGATTTTAGAGCTTCAGCCTTTTTGGCTTGAAGTTCTTCACCTCTTCTAAACAACTCAATGTCATTGTGATCAGTTGTGGTATGAACGGTGCTACCACATGTTTTACAACTTTTCATGACATGCTGAGGGTTTCTGGGCTTGACTCCTCTTCTTAGAGAAATGATCCTGTTATGACCATGTGTATCTGATGACATCAAAAATAACGTCTGTTTTAAGCCATCCATTTATCCCATGTTATTGAAACCATTTAGTATAATTATTTGCAAAGAATTGTTTACTTAACATTATATTTGAGAATTGTAGTAACTATGGAGTACTTGGTGAAAGTTAGCAAAAGGCGCGCATTTGGGAGCTTAAATGAAGATATTTTGAAGATTATTATTCTGAAGACCAATATGCCGTATCCATCAAGGAAGATACGGCGTATCAGTGCCTGCACTCACCAATGACCACAAAGGAATGAAGAGCAATACGCTGTATCTAGAAGAAGTTAATACCACTAGTACAAAAAGTGGTATTGGTTACTCCAAAAACGTGTGACAATATGCATATAGTCACACACGTTTTTTTTGGTGTTTGTCACCAAAGATCGCATGCACCATAGGGTCCTCGTGACATTGTTGAGTTCGTGTGCCTTTTTCATTGAAAAATAGTGACCAAAACCCGAAATATTTTGGTTTTTTTTTTTTGTGACAAATTAGGCACAATTTTAATTGGATTATAAGATTAGTGACCATAATACTTTATAGTTCACCGAATGGATTTTTGAGATTGACTATTGTTCGTCCTTTGGCCACATAAATATATAATATATGTGACATTTGAGATTGTTTTCCAGTATATGTGTAATTTTTTGGTGATGACCTGTTTTCCTGTCCTGTGGCCACGTGAATAATAATAAAATGTGACGTTTGTGATTATATTAGTCACACAACGGGTGTTGTTGTTTTTGAGCTAGTCACATAATAATTTAAAAAAAAAGTGTCAAAAGTGCTAAAAAATATTGAGCCCCATATGCTTTTTAAAATCAAGTAAATGTGTATTTTATGTGACTATTGTTCATCCAATGGTCACATGAATTTTAACTTTGTGTGGTCTTTTTGTAATATTTAGTCACACAAAGCATGTTTTTTGGGATTTAGTCACATACAAGTTAACCAAAAGTGGCAAAAAGTGTTAATAAGTGTGACCATATGTTGTTTAAAGTCCAAGTGAATGGTATTTTATGTGACTATTGATCAAACCAATGGTCCACATGAATATTTAATTTGTGTGTGCGTTTTGTAATATTTAGTCACACAAATCAGTTTTTTTTAATTTAGTCCACATACAAGTTAACACAAAAGTGGCCAAAAAAGTGTTTAATAAGTGTGACCATATGTTGTTTAAAGTCAAGTGAATGTGTATTTTGTGTGACTATTGTTCATCTAATGGTTCCACATGAATTTTAAGTTTGTGTGACGTTTTGTAATATTTAGTCACACAAATCATGTTTTTTTTAATTTAGTCACATACAAGTTAACCAAAAGTGGCAAAGTGTTAATCAGTGGTGATCATAAGTTGTTTAAAGTCAGTGAAGTATAATTTGTGTGACTTATTTGTTCCAATCATGTCCATACCGATTTTTAAGTGTGTCAGGCAATTTGTAATAACATTTAGACACAACAAAACTTTTTTTGTTAATTACGTCACATACAAGTAAACCAAAAGGGCCAAAAGTGTTAATAAGTGTGACCATATGTTGGTTTAAAGTTAAGTGAATGTGTATTTTTGTTGACTATTGTTCATACAAATGGTCACATGAATTTTAGATTGTGAGCATTTTGTAATATTAGTCACACATCGAATTAAATAAAGGAGTGCCAATAATTTTGAAAGAGTGACCATATTATGTGAGTGCATCTTTTAGTCACATATAACAAATCAATAATTTGTGTCATTATATATATATATATATATATATATATATATATATATATATATATATAACAGAATTAAAAACAAAAAGCAATTTCAAATTGAATAAAACTCGAATGTATATAACTGAACCAAATATACAATTGTAATGTCGTACATAATCAAATTCTCAACTACCATAATTTAAAGACTTATGACTCTTCCCCGTCCTAGCTTGTCGTTGCATGGTTTCACGAGAGACATAACTTTTGCGCTTCGATTGTAATTTTGGTGCAGAATTGTAATCACTAATCTTTTGTATCGTAGTTGGTGGTGTAACCTGCAGTAAACAAAAAACGCTTGTATCAAACATTGAATTAAATATGAAGAATTATATATATGTAGGTTGAAAAAACACATGTATGTACCTCCTCATCAAGAACAACTTGATTCTTTGGCCATGCAAAGAAACCACCTACGCCATCCTTAACTGTTTTTAACCCATTATTTCCTACGTCTGGTATGCATGCTGCATCCACTAACGATGAATCAATTGACACTTTGTAGCAATCATTTGGGAGTGCTTGGTTATGCAGCATTTGTTTTCCCGCAGACTTGTATACGGTACCCAAAGCAACAATATTTGATTTCTTTAAGTGCCACAGTTTGCACTTAGATGCCAAAAAAAGAATTTTTGCATGTGTATATCAGAAATTATTTAAACAAAATAAAAACAAGACACATGTTGAAATACATACTGTTGGTAGTTCTTGTGTTGGAGACGCATTTCATTGCGATTGGGAATCTTGAGACCCGTTTCTTCGTGACTTATCGTTTTTCTAGTCCTGACAGCTTTAACAGGTGCCTATATGTATATATAAAACATGGAACAATAGTCCATATTGATGTAAAATTCAAAAATCAAAACCATTGTTTCCATTACCTTTTCTGAAGTTACAAGCCCATTAGACTTCTTTTTAATTCTCGCATCTTTATCACGTACAACAACACTTGACTGAGTTCCGTCCACCTCATAAGCGCCCATTGGAGTCACCTGCAATATAAATTAAGAAATACATTGACTCATCAGTTTATGTTCAGTGCCTGCTATCATTAGCAGCAGTGGTGTTAGCATAAGAAAATGAAATTGTTAACAACATAAAAAATGGCTTACGTCTGAGGCTACTTGCAATTGAGATGACAAATTCAACTGCACCCCTTGTGCAGCCAACTGATTCATCAGTTGACTAAGCATTCCCTTTGTTTCTGTCATCTCATTGGACAATTTATTGACCAATACATCTTTTTTTGTCATCTCGGTGGACAATTTCTTGACCAATTCATCTTTTTGTTGACGCTCGCGTCTCTTATTATCAAGTTGAGTTTGAAGTAACTCAATTCTTTCATCAGTTGCTTGTCTGCTTCGAGGAAGATGAAAATACCTCTTGTATGTAACTCCACTTCCACTCTCTGCATAACCTCCGCTTTTCCTTACCAAACACAATTGTCATAACATCAGTGCCATCATCAAGATTCAAGGTTCCTTCCTTGATCTTGTTATCAGCTTCTTTCTGCACAAAAATATGGGAAATAGGTTATTAAACGTAAATGCATAATAATAGAATTTTGCATCCAACTAACAAGATTTATCTCCCACTGATCAAATCTCATCAATCTGTAAATTCTCCGTCTTGTTTACCCTTCTTTCAAGCATATTAATACCACGTGTGGTTATTCAACTGCTTCCAATTTCTGTTATATTTGATGGTAATAACCATCAAATGCAAAAACATTTAAAGTTAAACCAGAGATAAATGAAAAATATAAGGTATTAAATTTTAAATGTGCAAATTGGCAAAGTAAACAGATTTATATCCGTCAAACTCATCTCTCATTGTAAAAAACAAACATTATGTAATCTTACCGATTTTCTCTTTCACAAACACATATCCACCTCGTCCATTTTATAAATAAAACATTTTTTGGAACGCGTCATTTTTACCTCCTAGCTGATTTCCTCCTAAAAACATCAAAACACAAGTGTTGGGATTAAAAGCCTTCTTGATGTTGTTAAAGATTAATGATGCTCAAGTAAAGATAGTGTTGCTGATGATCTTCAAGGAAAATATACCAAGTGGTTAGTACTGCTAGAGTAAATATGTTACTACTGCTAGTACATAGTTAATACTACTAGTTAATATATTACTACTGCTAGTATAACTTAGTACTGTTAGTATAAAGTTAGTACTACTAGAGAACTACAATGAAATATATGTCGTGTTTACTACTACTGGCAATACAGTTAATGCTGCCAGTGGGAGTTAATGTTGCCATTGAAAGTTACTACTGCTAGTTCAAGTTAAGACTGCCAGTGGAAAAGTTTTTAATTGCGCTGGATTGTTAAAGCTTTGAAAAGATTACAGCTGCTAATATGAAATGACATATAGACTTAAATAAAGATGAACTAATTAAACTTGTATGCATCGTGGTCCGTGTAGTTTTACAAACTCGACCCATTTCTTCTGCTTTTACAATCGCACTATACCTGTGCCGGGAGTTAATTCATTACGTAGGTGAATTTAGGTTGGTCAATATGGTATTTTTCCTCTCAGTTCATTCTGAAATTCTAGCAATTTCCAGACTATGCATTACCAAGCTTTTGACTGTCAGTTCAACATCAAAATAACGCTCAAAAGAATAACACAATGTTGTATATAGTTTTCACATAATGTAAATGCATAGATAAACTTATGTAGTACTGGGTTAAAAAATAGTATATATGTACCGTGATTTCATCCCATAGTTTATCTCTTGATTCTTTATCCACCTTCTTCCAGGATAGAATCTTCAAACCTATGTGCTCACGAACAAGATCTCCTAAAAAACTCGAAAACAGTGCTATGTGATACCCTATTCAACGCATCAAAGGTTACCTTGATCTTTATTCCACCAGGTTTGCCATATTCCCTGCGAAACTTATATAGCCTGGTTATGCCCCTCTTAACTAGTTTCAGATCTGAATGGTTGGTTCCATCCGCATCTTCAGCATGGTTGGTTCCATCCGCATCTTCATCATCAGAATACTTCTCGGATTCATATCCTAACATATCATCATTTTCATTATTAGAATTAACCAAAAGATCATGATCATCGGCTTGAATTTCCACCAAATGATTCTGAACATCAGATTGATTTTCCATGACTCTTGAGCAACAATGTGTAAAAGAAAATGATTCTGGCTTGGAGAGTAATGGTGATAGAAGATTTGATTTTTCTGTTTTGGTCGTTGCAGTCTTTTTAGGAGAGAAATCGGGGTTTATGATGAATATGAAAGGACTTTTTTTTAGGAAACTGATATGCATTTAATTAGCTGATATGCATTTAAAAAAATTTCGAAAGTGATGCATTAAAAAAATTTGGATAAAATTTTTGGCTCTAACTTCTTTTAAATTAACAATTTAATTATTTAAAAATTTTCATTTTTGAAAAATATGCAATTTGGCTCCAAAACTACATTTCCAAACTATTGCTGGTAATACAGTTTAATGCTGGCCAGTGGAGTTTAATGCTGGCTAGTGAAAGTTAACTACTGCTATTCAAGTAGGACATCCATGGAAAAATTAATGATGCTGGATTGTTAAGCTGCTGAGAAATTACAGCGTCTATATGAAATGACCCATAACACCTAAAAGTTTTTTTTTTTATCACAAAATATGTAATCTAGTAGTGACCCATACAATTTTCCTGTATGACCCCAATCTAAAAATACAAAAAAAACAACATTAACTAAGAAAGTTTGATTAATTACAATCATCAACAGATACAAGTCATTACTGCATGAAATATTGTTTGATCAGCTAATACAAGTTAGATTGCCCAAAAATTAGCTTAACATGTTACCAGAACACTGTTTTAAGATGAGTACTACATGAAATTAAACAAAATGATGAAATCCTTTCATCACCTTCAACATGAAACCTTTCTTTTCCCCTTTGACTTGTTTGCACATCTTTCATGTGTCCTCATTTGATATTTCTTCACAATATTATCCCATGTTTCAACATTATCTAGTCCAAGCACACATCCTTTGATTGGAATAGGGCTGATGAGATACTGTTTTAGAATTGGCTTCTTTGCAACTGGTAGACAATCTCAATAGTTCAATATCCATGACCATCAAAAATTCTTTTGGAATGGGCTCCTTAGACCGCCTTGCAATTGATGGCCCCTCCTTAGGAATACTTGTTATTGATGGCCCCTCACTAGAAACACCTTTGTTGTCATCTGAGCTGTCTGAAGTAAGCATAATTAATTTCTGCAAAACAAATTAAAAATCAAACAAAGTCTTGTAAGTCCTGTTGACCACATTACAAAATGCAAACGCACCATTTGACCCTCCCATTTAACATATGCACATTACAGTTGCCCTAGCCCAATAACCACTAACTCTATTAATAAAGTAACTCTAACAAATAAGCTAAAACCAAACCGCCCCTATGATTGCAAATAACAAATACCTAATCAAGAACCCATAACTCTGCTAATAAGCTAAACCCAATAACCACCAATCCCTGCTAATAATCTAAACCCAGTAACCCTTAATCGGCTAATAAGCTTAACCTAATAACCAATAACACTGCCTAATAAGCTTAACCAACACCCCCTAACTCTGGCAACTAACCTAAACCAAGCACCCCTATTTCTACTAATAGCAAATTAACCTAATCAAGTAAACCCTAAGTCTGCTAATAAGCTAAACCAAAATAAGCTAAACACCAAAATACAAATAACCCAAATACAAAGAAGCTAATAAGCTAATAAGCTAAACCAAAATAAGAACAACAAATGACAAACCTTTACCCATTCTAGATGATGACGATTATGGATTTCTTATGTGGTTTGGAATTAGAGTTGTGTTTGATTATTGGGTCTATTAAAGGAAATTGTGTTTCAATTAGGGTTGTGTTTGATTATTGGGTCGGGTTGTAAGTAGATTACCTATGGACTTAACCCTATTATTAAAAATAAATAAATTATAAAAAGTTTATAAATAAATGGAGAATTAATTAAATTAAAAGTTTATAATTTGTGTTTTTATGAAAAACAATTAAATGAAATTAATTAAATTAAAGTTTATAATTGTGAATATTAAATTAAAATAGTAGCTTTAAAAATAAATTAGCTATAGAATTTAA
>BQNB010054346.1:0-13860 GCA_026074375.1 Tanacetum coccineum
CAAATAACTTTAGGCCAAGGTCTGTTAATATGGTAAGTACACAAGGTTCAGGACAAAATTGTGTTTCTACAAATGAGTGTAGTATAAGTGGAACACAAGCTGGGGATGCAGTTTTTGCCAAGATGGACTCTCTTCAGAATTAGCTTAACCAAGTCATGATAATGCTGCAAAACCCTCAAGGTCAGTGTGATCCTAAACTTTTAGCTGTAGGTAGATATTTGTTCATTGCTTATTATGTGTCATTATTTAAGGATGCTTGGGTAGTAGATAGTGGATCAACTGATCACATTTGTATCACCTTGTCACTCATGTTTAACATCACTCACTTAACAATACCTATCATCATTTTATTACCAAATGGCCATACTGTCACAGTCACAACTGTTGGTTCTGTAAGGATAAAAGCCAATCTCACTCTACACAATGTCCTTCATATACCATCCTTTGCCTATAACCTTCTTTTAGTTAGCTAACTCACCAAAACAACAAACATGTTTGTGATTTTTTGACTACTCCATCTGTATATTTCAGGGCAACAATCAGAAGATTGCCCATGGAGTACAATCTGATAGACTTTACATTATCCTCTCAGAACAAGATGAAACATCTTCACCTCATCCTACATTTTCCAATACACCTCCTGTTATGTCTCACTCTAGCAATTTACATCTTTGGCATGCTAGATCCCTCTACTCATGTCATCAAACAAATAAAACAACTATCTAGCTTTACCACTGATGTATCAAAGTTACATTGTACCATTTGTCCTCTTTCTAAGCAAACTGCTTTACCTTTTCCTATTAGCACTTCTCATGCCAGTGATCTATTTGATTTGATTCATGTTGATACTTGGGGTCCTTATAAACACACTACCTTTAACCAGTGCAAATACTTTTTAACAATAGTGGATGATCACTCAAGAGCAACCTGGACATACTTGTTACCAGCTAAACACCACATCCCCACAACAATAAAGAACTTCTTTCACTATGTCAAAACACAGTTTAACACCAACATTAAAACCCTTAGGAGTGACAATGGTACTAAATTCACCAATCATTCATTGTCTGATTTTCTTAAAATCAATAGAATAGTATATCAAACCTTATGTCCAAACACCCCTCAACAAAATGTAAGAGCAGAAAGAAAACACAAACATCTACCAGAAGTAGCTAGATCCATTCACTTTCAAGCCAACTTTCCAATACATCTTTGGGGATATTCTCTCATGGAAGCTACCTATTTGATCCATAGACTCCCCATAAAATCCTTATTCACCAAATCTCCCTATGAAGCACTCTACAAAACACCACCTGATTTATAATACCTCAAAGTTATTGGATGCCAAGCATTTTCTTCTAATCTCCACACACAACACACAAGACACACACATTTTGCCAAACACAGAGCGAGCCATCTCCCCCCTGCCTATCTCATATATCTACTACTCACTCCCCTGGCTATTATACACCCCACAACCCACCACCATACAAAACGGATACACCTACTCTTACTTCAGCCCAACACCAGAGCAAACACACAAAAGAACAGAATCTCTTAATTAGCGTGCACAGTAGACATGCTCCATTTTTTCATCAGCGAACATCTACTTCTCATTATCTTCTCCCACTAACTAAACATCACCACACTACCATCTATACCCCCACACCAACACAATCAAATCACTCAGAATTCACTACCAACCCCATCAAAATGAACTACAACTACCCAACCACGTTTACCCTTCCATATTCATTTATCACCCTAATCAATACCACCAAGGCCAAACCATCAGAAAACCATACATCAAAATGCCTCCACAAACAACCACCCACTACAAACCCCGCCACAATCTACCACCAAACCCACAAACAAAAAACACACAAAACCCCACAACCCGGTACAACATCACATAACCACCCCACACACTAATACAACACCAGCAACACCAACACCCACACCTCACACAAAACATTACACCCATCCACCCGACCTAATATACCCACTACACAAAATAACACTACACTAAACACCCAGACTAGCCCCACACCAATATACACCAAAAACCAAAAAGAACAACCCAATCCCACATACACCGAGACACCAACCGCACACTACACATATCACAGACAACTACCAATACAACACCATGACACCACATTCAAATACTTCCAACATCCCACCCACCACCAATACACACCCGCTACTACACAACACCAAATCTTTCACCATCAACACACCACCATACTCTACAGAATCAATCGCCTTTTCCAATACTCTACAATCATCGCCTTTTCCATCAACTACACCTCAACCTTTTACTCACTCCTCACCCAGTCCTACATAACCAATCCCCTCACCTACACCACCTTCATCACCACCTATACCTACACCACCACCTAGAAAATCCCACAGACTCAAACAAACATCAACTAAACTCAAAGACTTCCATCACTACAAACCATCTTTTGTTAACTCTACTGTTTCCAAACACCATACTTCACACTTTCTTAATTACAACAACGTTCATAAAGGTTCTACCTTACATCTTATCAACTCCCTCACCAAAGAAACTGAATCAACATCTTTTACTCAAGCATCCAAACATCCTAAATGGATAGAAGCTATGAATAATGAAATATCTACACCAGAGTCTAATCATACTTGGGTACTTACTTCTTTTCCCTCAAACAAACACCCAATAGGCTCTAAATGGGTGTATAGAATTAAATATAATGCTAATGGTTCTGTTGATAAGTACAAAGCTAGGTTGGTTGAAAAAGGACATACTCAACAGGAAGGATTTGACTATACAGAAACATTTGCACCAGTTGCTAAGTTAGTGACTGTCAAAACTATACTTGATGTCTCTTCTATCAACAATTGGCCTGTACACCAGCTTGATATCAACAATGCATTTCTGCATGATGATCTTAATGAGGAGGTTTATATGTAAGTTCTTAGTGGCTACAAGAAGTCTCTTCCTCCTAATACAGTCTGCAAGTTGAAGAAGTCCTTGTATGGACTTAAACAAGCTAACAGACAGTGGCATATCAAACTTACTACCTTCCTTCTTTTACTTGGCTTCAATTCCAGTCATGCTGACACCTCTCTCTTCACATATCACAAAGGTACAGATTTTCTTATTCTCTTAATCTATGCGGATGATATTTTACTCATAGGCAACAATTCAGTTCTTATTTAAGACATCAAAGACAAGCTTCATCAAGCCTTCAGTGTCAAAGATCTTGGTGCCTTACATTACTATTTTGGAATTGAATTTCTCAGGAACACAAATGGAATTGTTAGACACAAAGGAAGTATGCTCTAGACCTTATTGAATATGCCAATCTTCAAAATGAGAAGCCTGCAAAGACACCTCTGGATCCAAGAGTTAAGCTTACTTATACAGAAGGTGAACCACTCACAGATCCTTCTCACTATAGAACCATGGTTGGCAAGTTTATATATCTCACCATCAGCAGGCCTGATCTTGCCTTTGCTGCACATCTCCTTAGTCAATTCACTCAAAATCCTCACACCTCACACCTTCAAGCTTTACACAGAGTAATTAGATACATCAAGCTTAGTCCAGGACAAGGTTTATTCCTACCAAGAAACAATCCTTCTACTCTACATGCCTATTGTGACAATGATTGGGCAAATTGTCCAAATTCAATGAGATCTATTATTGGCTTTGGTATTTTTCTGGGCAACACTTTAATCTCTTGGCACTCCAAGAAACAACCAGTTATTTCTAGGTCCTCTACTGAAGCAAAATATAGAGCATTGGCTGATTGCTCTTGTGAAATTACATAGCTCATTTCTCTACTCAAAGATCTCAAAATCTTTGTCAACACACCAGTCAGTATTCTTTGTGACAATATATCTACTATTGCACTTGCTTCCAATCCAGTTCAACATGCAAGAACCAAACAAATTGAGCTGGATTGCCATTTTGTAAGGGATAAAATCAAGGCTGGCCAAATTCAATTTTCATATGTTCCTACTAAGGCTCAAGTAGCTGACATCTTTACTAAGGCTCTCACAACATATCCCTACAGACAGTGTTTATCCAAGCTTGACATGTGTGATCCTTACACTCTGCCAGCTTGTGGGGGGGAAGGGGGGATGCTGGTATACAACACAAAGTGAATTCCATTTCCAGAAGCAGAGCAATTCAAACAGAGGAACAACAGAGCTTATGGAAGCAGATCTATATTTCTCCTCATTGCAACAAGCATCAAAGCTATTTATATAAGTGTAGTTCAATGTAGTTAAGCCTTGTTCAGTATAGTTAGTTTATAGCTCAGTTAGTTAGTAGTTTGTTAGTGTTTTTGTATCTTAGTTTTTTAGTATAAATAGCCTTGTTGTATTTCATTTCTGTAAGTTGTAAAAACCACATTTTCTTTCAATGAAATCATTTCACACATTTGTAATAAGTATAGTATAACCCAATTATCTAAAATGAGTTAGATAAATTAAAACGACAATGCGCAGAAAAAAAGCAAAAGAAATTTGTATCAAGATAACAAGTACTTGACTAATTAGATATGGGTTCATCTGATCAACCAAACCCGATACAAATAACTAGACGAGTTAGTCATGCCAACCAAGAGCGGCTCAACTTTCACAGAGCTAAAGCGAATCTGTAAAACGTGGCATTTTATTATCAAAGTTATTTGACGAAAAATTGTTTATAAAAAGTTTACCTTTTTAATTCATCATTTTTTGACGCATAATCTTTAATTAAGTTTTTAAATCGATATGGTATAATCTTTAATTTTTAAATGAGCTAATTCATTTAATATTTCTTATAACATTTTTTATTTATATAATTTTTAATTAACTTTAGTCTAAAAAACTATAAGTCTTGAAAGCAACTTTCAGTTGACGAATAATACGAGAAGAGATGATAGAAAGCCTGAGAGTAAAAGTATCATTGTGAAAACTAAACATCGATTCATTGCTGCAAACGGTTAACTAGTTATTGATAACGGTCTTCTAACCATATTTTAAATTAGCTTATTAATTTAATCTTTGCTCCTTTTTTTCTATTAAAAAAACGAGCCTTTTATACTACTTAATATATTGAGTTTAAATTTTTACAGCTTGTAGACTTAAAAAAAATGAATTTCGGTTATTGGACATTTATTGGAGAATTGGGAACTTGCAATCTAATCTCTAAATATGACGGGAAAAACATAAGACTGTCTTTATATATATATATATATATATATATATATATATATATATATAGAGAGAGAGAGAGAGAGATTTATGATTAAATGAGAAGTTTTTTTAAAATAAGAAGGATAAGAAGTAACTATAATCGCATATTCGAGATGCACCGATTTAAATTAGATGCATCTTTATAATCTTATATGTATTATAATGCATCATAATGTGTTTTCTAACTTTTAATTAGATGCATATACGTATATTAGATGCATTTTATGATTTCTCTTGTTTTTTGTTCCTCTACATGTGCCAAAATCATGAAAATTATTTTGCGCCATCTACACATCAAAATAACTTTCGAAACTCAAAATGATGCATCTAAATGAATAGATCTGCATCTAATGCAAGTCGTTGTATCTTAAATGTGTGGTTTTAGTCACTTCTCACAACTTTTTATTTTAATTTATATCTCACTGGATCCTTACTATATATATATATATATATATATATAGGGGTGCGTTATATTGAGAACCCATTTTATTGACAGAACTCTACAGAACTATTTTAAATAGGTAAAGACTATTATTTATGTGATAAGAAAAGAAGGATCCTAGCCTTCATCGATCCTTCTTTTTTTCAATCTAAGGGCCTAGATTAATCCGCAAGTTAAACTAAATATGCTACCAAGGTTATTTTTGTAAATTCAACCCACCAAACATCATATATAATGAAAAAAACACATACATAATCAGACTTTCAAGGTGAAAACAGACTTAACTCCGATCAAACCACCATCCCAACCAACTCCGGTCAAACAAAAAACCCCGACCACCACAGCCTTTGCCGCCGACCACCACAACTTTCACCACCGACTACCACCTCCTTTCACACGATAATCATCACCAATCACACCGATCACCACAGTGCTCCATCAATAATCAAGATGATTAATCATCAAAAACGAAAATCCCTCCCAATTAATGAAGACGATTTTTCCAATCAGTAACTATAATTCTTTTATTTTTGATATAATTTAATTGTAGTTATTAACTTATTATCATTAAGTTATTATGCATTTGAAGTTATTATTATTGTTTAAATTGTAAATATGCCACATGTTAATGTATAGATTACGAATTAGGCCTTTTCGCCATGATTGTTATAAGCGACTTAATTAGTTTGCGTAAAGTAGAATATATCAGATATTAAGTTTATTAAGAGTATCTTCGCGCGTGAAAAGTTTAGTAAAAGTATCTTCACGTGTGAAAATATAGGAGATATTTTTTTTCACCCATGAAAAGTTTAGTAAAAGCATCTTCACGCGTGAAAATATTGGAGATATTTTTCTTCGCGCGTGAAAATATAGGCCTTTCATCTTGGTAAACTAGTGAGGTGCTCAGGTGCTTCGAGTGGTGAATAATGTTGATGAAGTAAATAGTGAAACCCGCAGGCAGAGTTTTCATGGAGTTGTTGAATTTTTTGCTTTAGAATTGTTAAATACCAATGCAACCGTAAAATTGAGTAAAATAGTGCAGTCCTGCTTGGCACTTTTGGCTAGTAGAATATAAATGGATCGGATCCGGATCATGATCCGATCTATTGCCTAGATGCATCCAATTATAATTGTGTCACTCAAAGCAACTACTAGCGTAGAAACATTCTGATGAAGCATTTCAAAATGATCAAGATGGCTCTATACGTTGCAAGTTTATCATTTGTCATCTATGATGAGACGTATGTGATAATCATATTATCATATCATTGTATACCCTGATATGTAAAATGATTGTAAAGATTTGGGGGACTTCAAAGGTGATGTTAAACATATGATAAACCTGCAGTAAGGCGTCACCATACTCTTATAATCATTAAACGGTCAAGTCATGATTTAAGTTTTGTAATTTGTAGTCTATAAACAGTTCATCTGTCAGGGTGGAAATCTGCTCATGTCAATTTTATGTACACTAAAGTGCTAACGTACTGTATAAGCCTGTGTTATTGTTATCTTAGTTTCATCGTTTATATGATTTTACATTGTGCTGGCATAAAAAAGTAAAGCTTTTTTTACCATTGTACCATAGAAATATGACCTCTCTGACACTAGTGGTAATATGAACAGCTTTTTTTTATTGTGCAATAAAAAGACAGGCTCTCTGATAATAGATTGCCATCTGTGAGGGAGAGGTGGTTAAGTGTTCTCCAATTACAGTATTCTTGAAGAGCCTTGCATCCAGGTATGCGCCTTCTAATGTAGAGTGCGTGTTGCTCCGTGGCAACCGACCAAATGAATCACTCTTCCTTGTTCCTCGGGTGCACAACTTATTGTCAATAGATTAATCTGTTTAGCAAAGATGATTAGTTCATTGATTTATGTAACATGCTTATGGGAGCTTCATATCTTAGATAGTTTATTTGATGAATGAGGTTAAACTGTTATTTCTCGTCTGCAGTCAGGCAGTTGTTCGTCATAAGTCATGAGGTGGTATTAGATTGATGGGCACGGATAAATAATTATTTTCTAGATATCAGATTTCTTAATAATACCAAACCAAATAATCAACATGCTCCATTAGTCTTTAGTAGGTTCGTCAATCAAAATACAAATCCCAGCTACTACAAGATGGTTAAAACTTAAAACCAACCATTCACAGCTTAGAGATTTCTTTAGAAGTGATATGAAAACACCTTCTTGATGTAGTCTCGATCACATCAAGCTTTATATGATACTACCACTTCACTTTCATGCCCTTCTCATGTTGAGTTTGAATATTAATAAATAGCAGTTCAACCGTCATCCTGTGAAGGGTATTGAATTCCTGTAATCAAATAGTTTAGTGGAGAATACGCCTGTTTCAGTTGCTCAATTTCTCAAAAACACGTACAATTCTTATTTTTGGATATATTAAGGTCCATTATGGATTAGCTTTTTATGACTGTTCTTTTTTTCTTCTAGGCTTCCAGGCTATGATCGGTGATTACTTGGGTCAACATGAGGAGTTTCCTCTTGCTGTAATGCATGCTTATGTCGATTCTATGAACTTCGCTGAATTTCTTAGAGGTTTTCGGTTTCCTGGTGAAGCACAGAAGATTGATCATATAATGGAAAATTTTGCAGAGCGGTAAGCATCTTTCTACATTTTCTCTTGTTCAACTCACCGTTCTCTCATGTCTCAACACCCAAATAAATTACCAATAGTATGCATCATGGTTGAACCTAAATGTAAACTGTTCCATCATTTACTTTCTTTGAACTTTTCAAAGAAACTATCTTAACTGGTGGCAAATTGAGTTGGGTAACAAGTCAAATGGGGAAATTTGTACTGGTTGAAACGGGTGTGGCAGGTTGGTTTTATGTATTTTAAGTATTTTATTAGTCCGAATTATATAGATAATCAACGTGTCAAATGTGGTTGCAATATAACTGATCATTGGGGCTTTTTTGAAGTGGTCACATCGATATAAAATAGCGATAGGTTTAGCTTTGGTTTTGGCTTATTTGCATCAAGAATGTGATAAGTTGGTGATTCATCGCGATATAAAGTCGAGTAATGTGATGTTAGATGCAAATTTTAATGCTCGGTTAGGTGATTTCGGGCTAGCTAAGTTGATTGATCATGATAAGAGTCCTATCTCGACTTTAACAGCTGGCACAGCGGGCTATTTAGCACCCAGGTATCTACATTGTGTTAAGGCTAATGATAAAACCGATGTTTATAGTTATGGGGTCGTGGTACTTGAGATTTGTTGTGGTCGAAGACCCATCGAGAAAGAGCCTGAGAGTCAGAATATGGTTAACTTGGTTGATTGGGTATGGGGGTTATATTCGAGTGGCAAGGTTGTGGATTCGATTGATGCTCGACTAAATGGGGTGTTTGATGAGGTGGAAGGTGAGAGGCTTTTGATGATCGGGTTAAGTTGTGTGAACCTTCGAAGTGAAATGAGGCCATCAATGAGACAAGTTTTGCAGATACTGAACGAGGCTGAGGTAATGAATGTGCCTGTGGTGAAACCTAAAGTGAGTTTTTTTGGCTAGTATGCCTATGAGTGTTAAGGATCTTGTGTCGTGTTCGGATGATGAAACTTAAAATACGATCGATAGTTGTAAGACCTCGGTTGATAATGGGTTCGAGATCCGTATTGAACGGTCTACTGATTAGAAAGTTTTATGTTTTGTTCGAATGAATATTTGATTTGTTTGTAACATTTTGTATACATATTTTGATCATATTCAACTTGAAATGTTTCGGTAGTTATTTGTTGAATAAAAATGGTCTTTTACCATGTAATGTTGCGGTTTCAGCATCTGAATGATGCTTGTTAGCTAATATCGCTCTTTTATATTATGATTCTGATGTATGTATAAGCTTCTTGTATTCGTCGTACCTCAGGAAGTAGTTAAAATAGTTGAAATTAATTGGTGACAATTTGCCTGTCATGTAACTAATCAAGTCATTAAATTTTTTTTGAAGAAATAACGCGTGTAATCTAAAAGCTAGGCTCAACTTATGAAAACGATATCTGTGATTGGAAACTATCTTCCTCAAGTGGCAAAATGAGCAGATAGTAGATTGAACATAGAGTGCTTCAAGATCATTATCTGATACGTGAACATGAAAATTATAAGTTATAAACAACGTCTAAGTAATTATTTGACAGTCAATGATCAATTTGCATCTGAAAAGTGCAGACTTTACACCTGTGTTTACTTCAAATTTTATAAGATTATCGCTCAGATGACGTACATGGAAAAATGTACGTACCTCATTTGGATTTTCCAGGGTTTAGGTACCTGTATGATCACCTTTGAAAGCTATAAAATAGAACTTTGTAAACTATGGTATTTGATAGTAGTGGCAACACTCGCGGGTTGGGCAACGGGTCCTATGTGTAGTTTTTAGTACGGGTGAGAAGGACGAACCTATAGACACTTTTTTTTTTGTTATTACAACTAAGGAATTAGTGCGATCAATTTTGTTATAAACTATATTGTTAAGAAATAATTCATCAGTCTAACAGTCAAAAACGAATTATGCAATTAAATGCCTCTTGGATGACATTGTAACCCGTTTGACCCACTTGACCCGTATGCTATATTTCCATTAAAACTGAATTTTATGGCTTAACCCATTAGATATAAAACATTATCCAGTTTGACCCATGTATACCAAAATGGGTCAAAATTGACACATATGGTTGACCTTTAAGTCATATGTTACTCTTATGATGGAAGAAATGGTGATTCAAAATCATAGCCAGCATATTTGTTGAAGTGATTTCCGATGTCATCCGTATTCAAAATCTATGAAGTAAAATCTAGCCAAAACGCGAACTGATAATTAAATAATTCGGTTAATAATTTTCAAGCGTATCATGTTCAATGTAAGCACTAGAGGTGTGAAAATGGGCACATAGTATTAAAACAGGTTCGGGTTAAGATAGTGGCGCGACGTTGTCACTTGTCTGATAGCGTGTTCGAGATCTTATAAAATGAATGATACAATTTTATTGATAAGAGGCAAAATATACTTTTACCATGTGGTCAGTGACGGAATTAGGAGGGGTCTCACAGTGTTACGAGATTAAATTTTGTTTCTTAATGTTAATTTATTTAAAAACACTCGATTTTGTCTAGTAAGATCAAAGTTTCAATCCTTGCTCATAATTTTCACGCGCGAAGATATTCTTACAAAACTTAAATAATCTTCTATTAAACATGAATATCTAATATTTTTGCACTTCTAGTATAAAAAATTTAGCTTCAATTTCAAGTGCTTTTACGTTTATTTTAGCTGAAAAAATATGAGATATTGATGTTTACTAGACGATTATTTAAGCTTTGTAAGACTGTATCTTCACATGTGCAAATTATGACGAATGATTAGTTACAATCCTCCTCCCCTTCTTTGGCCAAAATAATAAGGAAAAAAAAATTTACGGGACGTACTCTTATTTTTAACTATTTACGACTTTTTATCGGCCTGGGCAAAAAAAATAACGCGCGATTGTCATTTATTATAAGAACAAAAAAAAACTATTAAACACGAGACCGAAAAAATAAACCCGAAACACATTTAAAAAGTGATACTACGTCGTTTTTGACTTGCTGCTACAGTGAAATGAACAGTACCAAGCCCACTGGGCTCGGTTACTGTTCATGGGAAAAAAAACTTTATAATCCGTCTACCCTTCTTTGGCAAAAAAATAAGGAAATTTTTTTTTACGGGACGTACTCTTATTTTTAACTATTTACGATTTTCTATCGGCCTGGGCAAAAAAAAAAAAAAACCCCACAACAACACGCGAAAAATTAACGCCCGCAGCAACGCGCGGGTAATCCTGCTTGTTAGATATAAAACATTATCCAGTTTGACCCATGTATACCAAAATGGGTCAAAATTGACACAAATGGTTGACCTTTAAGTCATATGTTACTCTTATGATGGAAGAAATGGTGATTCAAAATCATAGCCAGCATATTTGTTTAAGTGATTTCCGATATCATCCGTATTCAAAATCAATGAAGTAAAATCTAGCCAAAACGCGAACTGATAATTAAAGAAATCGGTTAATAATTTTCAAGCGTATCATGTTCAATGTAAGCACTAGAGGTGTGAAAATGGGCACATAGTATTAAAACAGGTTCGGGTTAAGATAGTGGCGCGACGTTGTCACTTGTCTGATAACGTGTTCGAGATCTTATAAAATGAACGATACAATTTTATTGATAAGATGCAAAATATACTTTTACCATGTGGTTAGTGACGGAATTAGGAGGGGTCTCACAGTGTTACCGGATTAAATTTTGTTTCTTAATGTTAATTTATTTAAAAACACTCGATTTTGTTAAAGTACGCTAGTAAGATCAAAGTTTTAATCCTTGCTCATAATTTTCACGCGCGAAGATATTCTTATAAAACTTAAATAATCGTCTATTAAACATGAATATCTAATATTTTTTGCACTTCTAGTATAAAAAATTTAGCTTCAATTTCAAGTGCTTTTACGTTTATCTTAGCTGAAAAATATGAGATATTGATGTTTACTTGACGATTATTTAAGCTTTGTAAGACTGTATCTTCACATGTGCAAATTATGACGAAGGATTAGAGATATTTTTACAAAACACTATAATCGTCACAATTTTCACGCGCGAAGATATTCTTACAAAAAACTTAAATAATCGTCAATTAAACATCAATATCTCCTATTTTTGCACTTCTAACATAAAAAATACGTTAGTGGGATCAAAGCTTCAATCTTTGCTCATAATTTCACGCACGAAGATATATTTACAAAACATAATAATCGTATATTGAACGTCAATATCTGCAATTTTGCACTTCTAACAAAAAAAATAAGCTAGCAAGACCAACGCTTCAATCCTTCCTCATAATTTTCACGCGCGAATATATTCTCATAAAACTTAAATAATCGTCTATTAAATTTTCATGATTGTAGCTTGTATGCATATACTCCCAAGTGCCCAACTATTTGGCACATACTTTCTGTATTGTTCTCATCACTAGAATAGTCTCAATTTTGGTCCGCAACAAGTTTTGTGATTGTGTGATTCTGTGTATCTACTTTAGTTCTCTACACGCCAATAGCATGATTGTGATTGAGATAAGAGTGTTTGTGATTCATGTGTCTATCTACTTTAGTTCTCCACACGCCAATAGCATTCAGACTAGGATGTTTTTTGGTTTAGGTTCTAGGGTTGTGCATTATGTTAAGGTACTAGTTTATTTATGGTTTAGGTACTAACATAGAGTTTGTTTTGTAGAAAATGCTAACAAAGACATTCTTCCCCAAAAACCAGAATTGAATGATGACTTGTACAATTGGATTGTTGCTAAGTATGGGACACCAAATGAAACTTGGACAGACTCTTAGTTTGAAATTGTAGCCGAAGATGTTTATAATACATTTTTTTGAAAAAGCAGACCCACCAAAAGGTATGTATTGTATTTTATAACACTCATCATATTAACAAGCTTGTTTCTTATATCGGTTTCTTATATGTTTGGATTAATTCTATGTTTGTTTTCACTTTAGTAATTACTATCTTACTAATTTTGTTTGCAAGAAGATGTCCTAAAATCTTCTAAAAAAAGAAGCAGAGTGTTCAAAATTAAAGGAAAAAGACAATGCAACAAGGCATATAGCAGCAAATCCTAAAACAAGTTACTTACAGAATAATGCCATGATTATAATGTATAGTTATTGTATTTTATGCAGAAGTAATTCTAATTGATTCAAGCTCTTCAGAACCTCAGTGTTCAAGCACATCAGAACTTGAGTGTTCAAGTACATCAGAACTTGAGTTTCCAAGTTTTGATGAAGTAAGCTCATATTTATCAACTTCTAATGAGTATGATTCATTTGATGAATCTGGTTCTTTGGTGAAGAGTGTTTCACAAAAAGGCCCATCAAAGGATTTGTTAAAATGGTATGAGGATGATAAAGATGAAGAAAATGCAGAGATAGATGAAGAAGCAGAGGATGGGAAAGATGATTCTGATGATGAGTTATGGAGTCCAAAAAGCATTGAAACTAGTACTAAGTCCACTCCAAAAATGAAGGGAACAAGTAGTAAGTCCACTCCAACAACAAACAAACAAGTTGCAAAATGAGGTGAACCTATAAGGAATTGCATCATTGGGCTACCAAATAAGACAA